>JAKSZT010054540.1:7745244-7782326 GCA_026826555.1 Tolypeutes matacus
ACAAAACAAAACAAAACAAAACAAAACAAAACAAAACAAAACAAAACCCGCCTGCTTCTCACTGCATTTCAATTGGCAAATGTCTTTGGCAGAAAGAATGCTGAGAATTTCCCTTTTCATCATGTCAGATCATCTGGCTGGGGTCTGGCCCTTCCACAATAGCCCAGTGGATGCAGCTGGAGCAGGGCAGGGCCCAGGCAGATGGCCGAGCTGGGAGCTGTGGTTCCCCCTCCTGCTTGAAGGTCACAGGGAAGCAGGGCTGGCCAAGGCCAATGTGTCCTCCGTGGGGGTGAGGCAGGGGATGGGGGGTGGGGAGCGGGTGCCCACCCCGATGCACAAGGGGCTGCCCCTCGGATGGAAGCTTCAATCCCCCGATTGTGACCTGTCCGCTCTCCCAAAGCGCCATACTCCTGGACCAGGAGAGTTCCAAAATAAAGAAGTCCTTTCTCCAGGGGTGAATCCAAGTTGTGTGGGTGGCCTGAAGTTTATACAGTTTTTGGAGTCCTCTTTGAGAAGACGTAATTATGAATACAACATTAAATAAGGACCTGGGCAGGGGCTCTTGCAAGGGAGGAGCCCTGCAATTTAAGCTACATCAACGTCAAGGTAAATCTGCCATTGCAACCTTCCTTTTAACAGACAGAAAGTCCAGACATAAAGCCTGGGGAACCACTTTGGCTTGGGCTTTGGTTGTTAATCTCTGAATCCTCTGTCGCTGGGCCACCTCATGGCTGGGAGTGTACTGGCAGGTGGGACGAGGTGGGGGCGTGTGTGAGGCCTGGACGGGCTGGAGGGTGCAGGGACATCTATGGGAGGCAGGACGCATTGTGGAAAGTTAGTGGGACCAGTTCAAGGCCAAAAGGGAAATCGTGAGTCAGTAGTACCAGATCAGGTCAACCAAATGCCAAGCACAGAGCAGAAGGATGGAATTCAGACAGGTTGCCATGATTCAAGAGCCTGAGGGGATTTGACAGGAAGGAAAGCAGGTCTGGAATAAGCTGGGCGGGCGGGGGGGGAGTCAGGATGCTGGGTGAGCATCACCCAGTGCCAAGGGTGGCATTATGAGCTGCCGAGTATAGGAGCAGCTCAGGCTGGCTTCAAGGTAGAGGTGAGGTGGGCAGATATTTGTTTTGCACGATAGTGTAGAACCCAACAGGTCTCTATGCACTGGTGGCTGGATAATTTCTTCAGCTGCAAATATGGATTTTTAGGTGAAAAAAAACGGGGTGGGGTACAGCCTTTGGAAGTGGACAGGTTCAAACCTCTTGTCATGGTCTGTCATTTCCTAGCTGGGCTAGGAATTCTTCTTCTGTAAGACTCAAATTATATCTGCTTTTGAAAAGTGGTGATTGTCAAAACACTTGATACAAAGTCCTTTTACTTTAATTCACACAACTCTTTAGAAACCAGACAAAGTGGACACAAATTAGTCAGTATAGACAACTTACAAGCGTGATCTAACAGACTTATACGGAACCCAATAAAATACTTTTCAGCCCACCTGGATCATATACAAACACTGATGACTTTCTGGGCCTCAGAGCCTCAGTTCCCAAGGATACGGATCATAACAGATTTCATTCCTTGCAGCCCACCTTTGTATTCATGGAATAAACCTGGCAACATCGCTGAGCCCTCTTATTGATTTACGTCTGTCAATACCTACGGTTCTTGAATGCTTAACGTTGAATGAAAACATTAAATAACAGAACAAATGTATGAGGTGATACCAATTAGGTAAAATATAAAACAAACGGTAGTAGTTGAAGTTTTAATGGATGACTACTTAGAGAGTAAAAGCATCAAAATGTGGAAGGAAAGATTTACCCAGCCATAGGCGAGTGTTTCAGAAGTTACTTCGATTTTAACAGACATGTTGTCTTTAAAAAATCAGAAGGCCTGAAATGTGGCAAATTTAAATATGTTAGAGCTAGCTTGTGTTTACCTGGAGGCTCGTTTTATTCCTTACTTCATATTCCTTTATGCTTGAGATCATTAACAGTCAGAAGGAAAACGGCTCCTAACTGGTGGGCTGCAGGTGTAAGTTCTGTTGTGACAGGCTCAAGGAGAGCATGAAATGAGCTAACGGGACTGAGCCGTCCTAGGGCGGGGCCTGGTTTGCACTTTTCTTCCCCTGTCTTTCCTCATGCTGTGATCCAGCCTTGTGATGGTAGCCCCAGGCTGACTTCCCGCAATCTGCCCCCACTGG
Organism: Tolypeutes matacus; assembly: GCA_026826555.1. Classification (NCBI taxonomy): domain Eukaryota; kingdom Metazoa; phylum Chordata; class Mammalia; order Cingulata; family Chlamyphoridae; genus Tolypeutes; species Tolypeutes matacus. The sequence continues at coordinate 7,747,454 of JAKSZT010054540.1, forward strand.
TCTGGGCCTCCACAAACCAAGAATCTGGGAGGCTCAGTGGGTACTAGAAACACCAGAGAGGCATCAGCAAGCCTCCAAAGCTGTGGGAAACTGGATATCAGCTATTTGTCATGCCCCGTGTCTGCTTCTCCTGTCTCTGCATGCAAAGGATGGTCATTTACTCTTCTGCCCAGCCCTACATATTACCCCCTTCCTGGCAGATCAAAGAAAGAGAGATGGACGTTCCTAGTGGTCCCCCTCCCTCTATTTTCTTGCCATTTTCCTCAATCATACCCACCATGATCTCCACTTTCGGCAGTGGACTTCCTTACCTTTTTAGGATGATTAGCAAACCTATTATACAATAATTACATGACTTGGTTTCCATGGTGATCTGCATGTTCTGTCTCATGATGCTTTCCAAAGAGCCTATCTTAATCCTCCTCAATCTTACCATGGCTAGTCCCTGCCATATCTCATTACAGCGAAACTTTCCTTAAGAAAATATTGTATTTCCTAATGCTTGCTTTACCAGGGACAAAAATCACAATCTCGATTTTTTTTTTTAAATGGCATTTTGAAAACAAGGGCTTTTGGGTTCAAATTCATTCATTTGCCTCTAGTGCAATCTGAAATCGAGAGTAACCCGTTTCTCATCATGAGTTTCCTTATTCTCAGATGATATTAAACACTCCGCATTCATGCTCTTAAATGGCTTAAAGACACTCAGGTTGTGTGTCTCTTTGTGACCACTTCTCGGATATGTGCAGCGAAAACTTGCCGACTAAATGCCCAAGGGATTTCCATCACTTCACAGGGAGAGCTGGCCGGTAGGAAGGCACCTGGAAGGATAAGATTGGTGGGAACAAATCATTTTGAGCCAGACCCAATGGGACACATGCTGTGTTGACAATCTCTTAATGAATATAGACCTGCACCCGTCCTGTGCATTATTTACCCAGCTGCTCCTATTACTATTTCAATAATTTAAGGCAATTTGTTACAGGGGTCACTTGACTGATTGCAATCAATAAAGGAGTGGCCCAGAAAATCCAATCTCAACTGCACAGCAACCCTATCCCTTAGGACTTCATGGGGGGCGGAACAACACCCTGCCTCCCTTTCCTTAACCCTTTCGTCCCCAGGAACATTTCAAGAGTGGTCTTAGGAAATGCCTGTTGAAGAGGCCTCAGTGTGACTTCGCCCTGGAATGAATTTTGCAGGTTACCTCCTGTTGCTACCCAAAGTGTGCTCCTTGGATTGGGCAGCATCACCTGGGGACTTGTTAGAGATGCAAACCCCAACAGGCCCCACCCTGGACCTGCTGAATCAGAATCTCTGGAGATGGGGTCCAGCAAGCTAGGGGTGGGGGGTGCATCTCACGAGCCCTCCAGGTGATTCTGATGCTCACTCAGTTTGAGAGCAATGGGCCAAGTGTTAAGACACAACCAGAAAGTGTGAGTGCAGTTCAGTTTTAATAGTCATCAAGCCCGTTTTACTGTGGCCCACAAGATTTATAATAGCAGGTACTGAGCCTTCTCCATCTGATCCCTGTGCTCTGGGGGTCCCTCCAGCCCCATCTCCACCATGGAGAGCATCCTAGGTGCCCTGGCTTTGTTCCACCACACCTTCTCACATCCAACACAGCTCTTTCACTTTCACACTCAGTGGGGAGAGTTCTGTTTTTGCACATATTGCAACTGCCAGAATTGACAGAAGTGACATTTATTATAAAACATGTATTGCATTTTATCACATTTCCCAAACAACCAACTATGACATTCCTTCCAACCCCAAAATGAATCTAGGCGTGGAATGAGTTCAGCAAGTTGTTTCTGAGAGCAGCATTTCTTGATTAGTCTCTGCTCTCTTGTGACGGAGGAGTGGTTCTTACGTCAACAGTTGAATTAGTAGTCAATGTTTCGATAATTGAATTAATAGTCAGAGTTTCATCTTTCATCATGTAGAATTAATCAGAATCTATAACCCCTCCCCCAACACATACAACAATAGCAAAAGCCTCAATGCACTTTTAACATTTAATATAGATTAATAACTGCTTTCTTGAAATACAATTCACATACCATACAATCTGCCCATTTAAAGTATACATTTCCCTGGTTTCTAGTGTAGTCACAGAATTGTGCTACCATTCCTGCAGTCAATTTTAGAACATTATCTCCCCCAAAAGAAACCCTGTACCCTGTCACCATTACCCCTTAATCCCCCCAAAACCCCTCCCCTCAGCCCTAGGCAACTATTGACCTACTTTCTGTCTCTATAGGTTTGCCTATTCCAGACATTTCATATAAATGAAACCATGCAATATGTGGCCTTTTGTGTCTGGCTTCTTTCACTTAGTGTAAGTTTCCAAGGTTTATCCATGTTGTTGCATAAATCAGTACTTCATTCCTTTTCATGGTTGAATCTCAGCACACTTTTAGCAGTCAGCCAGGAGATACCCACCTTGGGTGGAAGCAAGCCTTCTAGCCTCTGAAACCATGAGCCAATAAATTCCTGTTGTTAAGCCAACTCATTGGGTGGTCTTTGTCTTAGCAGATAGTAAAGGCACTTTTCAAGTTGGATATTAGTTCCAGACTGTTTATCTATACAAACATATTTTTACAATCAAATAGTTATTATGATTAGTTCCAGTATCAGCATCCTCTTCCCACTCCCTCCCCTCCTTTCCCCCTCATGGCGGGCACTAGGCTGTCCGCCTGAGTGATTGGCAAGCATTTTGAATTTGATTTCCATGCTCTGACCTTAAGGAACCAGAACCTATCAGGTGATTTTCTTAAACCCTCTCCCCTCTTAAGCTCTGTCCCAACCTTGCCTACAGCACGGATCCTAGAATGTCTGACAGACATCAGTGGCTCTCAGCCACCTCCATTGCAAAGAGATATTCCCCTTTCCTCCCAGAGAGAAAAGGGTTTTGAAATCTGTGCATATCATCCGAACAACACAGGCCTGCAGCTCTCCAAGGCAGGGATTTAGAAGATGTACATTTGAGACATCACTGCTTTCACTGCCATTCCTGATGCACGGGAAGCTTCCCCAGTTTTGAAAGAGTTTCCTGATGGAGGATTTTTTCCATACTCCTTGAATGATCATCCCCAGACTCAGCATTATGTAAGGTGTAAGTACAAGAATGGCGTGGGCCGCAGGAGGAAGCGCTGAAGACACTCAGTTGCATTATTGGGTCCAGTCCTCTCGAATGAGTGATGAAGATCCTCAAATAGGTGTTGAGACGCGTCTGAGGCCACAAAGCCATGTGGGCAGGACCAGGGTTAGCGGCAGGTTCTATGGATTGTTTGCCCACCTCCTAATGCGCAGGAACCCTTGTTGAAAACCCTTTCTTACTTTTACTCTGAAACAAACCCGTCTCCTAAACTAGAACTTCCCTTCTGGGGACTTGTTTGTGTTCCCTTCTCGGATATAAGACGTCATCATATTCCTGCTCTTCAGGCTCTAAAGTTCTTTCTGGTTCGGGCTCAGACTTTCTTCCCAAGCTCCAGATTTGTGTGTCCAGCTGCAGCTTTGACATTACCATGTGGGTATCTCAAACTGAAAATATCCAACACAAAACTCTGATTCTCTCCTCCCTGAAAATGGTTCCTCCTTCCACTTGGTCTTTTCCATCTCATAAATGGTATCCCTATTTCCCCATCTGCTCAAGTCAAATACTGAGGAGTCATCCCTGATGCTTCTCTTTCTCTCCTCTGCATTCAATCATTGGTGTACCACCAAGATAAACCACAAGTCCATTCCCAAGCCATCATCTCCAGAGCCACCCCAGGGTGACCTTCTTCTTCCTCTGCTAAATCCACTGCAATAACTAACTGATCTCCCTGCTTTTAGCTGTTTCCCTCTGTTATGGATTGAATCATGTTCCCTCAAGTCCTAACTCCTGCTCCCATGAATATCATCCTATTGGACATAGGATATTTGAAGAAGTTATTAATTAAGAGAGTCCAAACTGGATTAGGGTGGACCCTAATACAATATGACAGGTAACCTTACAAGGAGAGGAAATTTGGACACTCAGATAGAGAAGACAGCCATGTGACAGACACAGAGATAGACTTATGCCAGGAACTGCCAGTAAGCCACCCCCAGAACCCTGCAGACTTCAGAAGGATCATAGCTGTGCCAACACCTTGATATGTACTTATAGCCTCTAGAACTGTGGGACAATGCTTTTCTGTTGTTTTAAGCCACCCAGTTTATGGTGCTTTGTTACACCAGCCCTAGGAAACTAAGACACCCTCCAACAATTCTTTCCCTGTCAAAAGGGCCTTTACAAAATGTCAGCCAGAGAAAGCCACTTGCTACTTTAAAAGTCCTTGATGGTTTTGGTTTCCCATAGAATAAAACCCAGACTCCTCTTGGACTCAAGGAACATCATAATGTTGTCCACCTGCCTGTTGCCTGGCAGTAGAATAAAAGCTCTTCTGTGTTGTTCTCCACTGAGTCTGCAAGCCTGGCACATAGTAGGAGCTCAATAACTATTGGTTGACCCACTGGATCTTCCTCTGCCTTGGCCTCCTTGCTGCTTTGCCTGGCCTGCTACTGGTTGTGGGATTCCAGGTCTAAGGAAAGGCCAAGGGTGAGGTACAATGAGTTTTGTGATGGCACTCACTTGAAAACATAAATTCAAGGTAGGTGTGTTTTGATACCTTATGATAAAATATTACATGGGAATTTGGAATTTGTTGTGAAGACTTGATCTTTCCTTCTCTACTCCTCTCTTATTTTCACCAGGAGCCTAATCTCTCCAGTAAGCTGGGGCCACTGGGTGTTGAGGGCTCATGACCTGGTGTTTGCTCCAGGGGTCAGCCAGAGGATCTTTAACACACCGCCCTGTAGATTACTTCCAGGTGAAATGACCCTCTGCAAATGAAAGAGATCTACACAGTAAGGAAGCACCAACTTTTTTGCATTTGAGTAGAAGAGCAAGAATTAAACCACCAATTGTTCCTGGCTAATGAAATGGAAAAAAAAGCCCCTCTTACTGAAAGCAGAATGCCATCTTCACAGGGTAAGTGGCCTGCAATAGCAGCATTCTCTACTCTCATAAATACCAAACAGTGTTCCTAGGTGACCAGAAAGAACTCATGCAATAGGGGCCGGGGGAGTTTCCAAAGGGCATGCTGGGCTCACTGGGGGTAGGGAGGGATTTTCCTATCTTCTATTCCTTCTTAGAGGGCAGGGTCCCCTGCTGGAAGCTTTTGGGGTGCTTTCCTTTAGCCCAGCGATCTGAACCATCTCATGGGTTCTCCATCTACAGGGGCTTGTGTACCAAGACCAGCTGCATTCTGAGATTGTTTGGGAACCATACTAGAAATAAGGAAAACACTATTATGTTGATGAGGCAGAAACTCTCCTTCCAATCCTTAGGAAGACGAGATTTTCTGAATGCTGATTTGATGCAGGGGATTCAGCCAAGGGTAAAACATGAAGCTTACGTTCCTAATAGGTGAGACTGTCCCAGAAGTGAAGGACTTCAAAGCATGGTGATGAATGCAGTATTTAGAGAGATGTTCAGGTCCCAGGGGACAGAGGAGATGGAATAATCAAACTGAGTGTAGGGAATGGTGTCAGAAGGTATCATGGAAGAGGGCTTTCTGGCAGAGCAGACGACTTCAGTAGTAGCAGAAACACCTTTGGGTAATTGCTCTATGAGGCTGGAGCAACAGGTTTTGAAGCAGAGGACAAAAAGGTCAACATTGTTGTAAATCACGGCAGGATTTGCATTTAAGAGAAGATCGCTCTGGCTACAGAGTGGAAAGTGGATTGGAAGGGAAGTGGGGGATCCATTAGATTGCTGATGTTTAGCTCAGCCAAGCCTGCTGTGGCATTGGAGAGGAGGAGGAGGGGGTGACAGAGATCTCAAGCATGTTGTGTCAACAGATTATGGTGGCAATTGGTTACAGGAGGAGTTGAGAATAATTTTCATGTCTATGGCTTGAGCCTATATGTGGTTCATAGACTGAGATAGAAGATATGGTTAGAAGATCAGGTTTTGGAGGAAGATATTGAGTTTGATTTTGGGCATATTAAGTCTGAGGTGTCTGCAGGCCATCTGAGAATGGTCTGAGGCAGGGAGCTCTAGTTTGGGGCTCAGGGACAGCATCAAACCTAGGTTTGGATTGGGAAAACATCAGCTTTAGAGTAGAAATGGATTCCACAGTGGATGAGATTTACCAGGGAGATAACAGATAAATGAACACTGGACCTGAGAAGTCAACAGAATTTGCAGTTAAAATTTCTCATGTTCAGTGCCCTGGTGGCACTGAGAGAGGCAGCAGAATCCCCTCTAACAAGGTGGGAATTGGTTTCAACATCAGGTTCAACCTTGGGTCCTGCATAGACACCTTTCTAGTGATACTTCAGGACACCTGTGCAAATAAGGGCACAGCTTCTTGGTAGAGAGGAGTTTGAATGCAGGAAATTCAGTATCATGGTGGGTATTTGTTGAGACGAATGGATGCCTAAGCTAGGAGGTCAGAGTGGCTAAATCTTGGGTCTGTGGATTCAGATCATTGGAAACAAAGAAATGTATTAGGAGAGAAAAAACTGGGCAGAGCATATTTATGTGACAATCTGCTCCATGTTCCAAGTAGCAGAGCTCCTCTTTCTTTCCCATGGTTGGAACTGTACTCGTTCCATCCAGCATGAGGAAAGGAGCATGTTGTTAAACACGCAGGAGGAGGCACTGATGAGCTATTGACATCCTAAACCCGAGGAGCCAGCAGCATGTCAACAATCAATAGCTTTCCTCACCAGTTGAAATGTCCCTGGCAGTTCTGACTCAGATGCTTTACTCTTTAATTATAGGTGTAGCCCACAGACAGGGCCATGCATTAGACACTGAATAGAAACACGTTGAAAGAACTTTGGTACTTGCTTTTATTTTATTTTTTTCATTCCTCAAAGGCAAAAAATATTGAGTTAAGGGCTAAAAGAGGTGGCATTAGTGATCCAAGGAGAGCATGGGCAGAAGGTAGACTTCAGCCACCTTGTGACAATGGCCCTTGGAGGATGAAAGGACAAGGGAGATGCTAGGCATCCCAATAGGTCCAGGGGTCCAGGAGGTAAGGCTGCTAAAGCTTCCTGGGCCAGGATAGTGGGTGGTCCAATATATACTCCAAGGGATCAAACATGGTCAGGGATATTTGGGCTGCCATGGTAGTGCTAGGAGGATTGTACTCAACCCCAATTTAAGCTGGTCTAAGTAAAGGAAAGGAGTTTTATTGGCTCAGGTTACTGAGAAACCCAAAGGTTGGCTGGCATCAGGTGTGACTGAATCCAGATGTTCAAGTACATTATCAGGCTATATCTCTCTCCACCATTTTCCTTTGGTCTCTGTGTGTATTGGGTAAGCTTTTCTCACAGAATGGTGCGGTGGCTACCAGCAGTTCCTACTTCTTTCTTAGAGCTTAGCAACATTGGTTGAAAGAAAGTTCTGGCAAGAGTTGCAGAACTGAATCCCATTTGTGTCAGTTGGACCACTTGTCCATCCCCGAGCCACCCCTTATGGCCACAAGGATGAATGCTCTGATGGATCTGTCTTGGGTCTCGTATCTGTTTGTTGAGATGGGAAGCGATGGACTCAGCCTTACCCAGATAATGGGATGGGAATGGGAATGAGGGAGAGGTGTTTTCCCAAGGGCTATTAGGCTTCTGGAGAAATAAGTGAAAGCCAAACAATGGAGACTTGTCATGAGGTGTGAAGGGCTTGGCAGCAGAAGGCTTCAACCTCTGTTGGATGCTGGAAGATCTGTCAGTTCACGGTAGGGTCTTCATGCCATAAGAAAGAGAGGAGCCTCCTGGAGAGAAGGGCTGGGCCTTTGGGCCTCATCCAGGTTATTGGGCTTCAGTGTAAGTCTTGCAGAGGGTCTGAAAAGGAGGAAGGTGCCTGAACATTTCTAGTGGAAGGGGCACGTCAAGGCCCAAGCCCAGTGTTTGGGATGAGGGGAGTGGTTTTAGGCTGCCTTCCACTGAGCCATGGCATTCTGGGATATATGTCTCAGGCTTGGGGGTGACCACGGTGCAAGGGGAGTCTAGGTAACCCAACCCAGCTTCAATGAGGTCCACCTCATATCTATTTTATATAATCAGCTTCCATGGAAGATTTCATTTAAAGAAAGGATTCGTCCATATAATAAGTGTCTAAAAATACACTGGTTTAGGTCACCAGGTTGATGGGAACATGGCAGCTCGGAGTCCAGACCTGGGTCTGCTCAGGTGGTCAGCATGGTTTACCTTCATTGATGGGGGATGGCACCAAGGCTATGGCTATGGTAGCTCCTGCTGGGTTGGTCCTCTGAGAAAGAGAAGGGCAAGGAGACAGACAAAGGCTGATGAGCTATAAGGAATGCCCCTCAAGGCAGTGAGGAAGGTGAGTAGAAGAGTTGATGTACAAGTGCTACCAGGGACAAATGTTGGAGAGCAGACTCCTGCAGGTGACCTATGCCAGTTGCAGAGTTGACAAGAACAGACATTTCATGCCAGAAAGGAGGGGGGAGGTTGGGAATTGGCATCCCCCTCCCCACTGCATGGTGGACCCATCATCATTGTGGTGTGCTCATCTTTATTTGTATCATTTTCTAAAAAGATTGAAGGTGACTATGGGAATAGATCCATCCATTCATCCATCTTTTCATCCATCCAGCCACCTTCCCATTTAAAATTGATTTACCACTAACCACTGTGCTAGGTCCTAAAGCATGTAAAGAAGGCATAGTCTTAGCCTTCAAGTTGTTCATGGCCGACACGGGGAGACTGGCATGTTAACAACCAGTTGCAATATGGTGAGGTAAAGACAACAATCGAGGTATGTAACAGCTGTCCTAGCAGCCGACTAAGAGCCCACCGTACAACTTGAACATTTGCAGAGAACGTGGCATTTGAGCTGGGGGCTGATTGAAAGGAATGGAGTCTGCGAAGGGCATTGTGGGCTTGGGAATGGCAGTGCAAGCTCACGGAGGTACAAAAAATCACAACCCACTCAGAATTGTGGATGCCTTGTGCCTGGCACAGAAAGGGCTGTGGAGGGGAACGGCTGAGGCCAGCTTGGAAAGTACTTAGAAGTTTGGACTTTAATCCTTAGACAGGGGGAGCCACAGAAGGTTTTGGAGCCAAGGGGTGGACTTGGCTAGTAGAGGGAGGATTGGTGGTGGCAGGAGGAGAGACGAGGCATGGGGAATGAAACCTGGACGCAGACACAGGTTATGAGTTGAGAGTTAATAATGTCTGCACTTAAATAGCTGGAAAGGGATAACATGTAACTCAGAGATGGTTAGGAGGGAGGTACAAAATAAATAAACAGAGTGGAGGTGCAAAGGTAAAGGCCATTGTTACTAAAGGCACCCAAAGGTCTTGGATGTTATGATTGAGGTTTCAGTGGAGATACCAGCTACCATAGGTGCTCCAGAGCAAAGCGAGGTACTCAGTGGCCTCACCCATGTTCCAAGTTAATGTCTGGGAGTGGGTTCAGGCTCCTGAGCCACACGCTGACCCACATGGAGGATGTAGAAGGCTGGGGAGTCCTACAGAGAGGATCTGTGAGGAGGAGCTCTCTGGAGAGACCAGGGGGATGGGCTGAGTCCCACTCCATCCCCATGAGGAGAAGGGCACGGGCTTCTCCCAGTGTCAAGCCTCAAGAAGAGGGGAGGGGGAGCAGATGTGGCTCAAGTGGTTAGGGTCCTGCTTCCCACATGGGAGGTCCCGGGTTTGGTCCCTGGTGCCTCCTAAAAACAAAAACAAACAACAAGCAAACAAAAAAACCAACTCAGGGGAGCCAATGTGGCTCAGTGGTTGAGCACCGGCTTCCCACATACGAGGTCCTTGCTTCAATATCTGGCTCCGGTACCTCAAAAAAAAAGAAGAGGGGAGGGCTTTAGTGGGACCCTTGAGTAGTACCCATGTCTTCTGGGTTTGAGGACACAGCAGATTGAGACTTGAGTCCAGTCCAGGCAGTCTGCTGCTGGTGGGATGACAGTCACATGTTTGGTCCAACCAAAGGGATAAGGATCTAGACCTTTCCTGCTCTAGACTGCAAAGTCACATGGCAGAGGAAGAGGCTGGGCCAGGAGGAAGCAACATTCACCAATCAACCACAGCTGCAGATCGGGGAGAGTCGTTTTCTCGGTGGCCAGTTACCATCAGAGAGGAAAGGAGGCTCAATGACTCGGTGGCAACCTTACCATCAGCAGCTCCCCGTCCCGGTGGAGCTAGCTAAAAATGACCTCGGCCTTCTCCTAACCTCAGTGAAAGTGCACATCTACTTGATATACATTAGTGTAGGTAAGTATACATTTACATATACATATACATATGCATATGTATACACACACATACACACACACATACACACATTCACATACACACATATACATGTAGAATGTGTAAGTACATATATACATACATATATATTCATAAGTCCTTACGTGTAGTGTCAAACATTTAACAATTTGTTAAATTTGTAATAATAAAAATGTAATTACAATGAATTTTTTGATACACTGTCAGATTTATTTTTGGACTCCAGAAGTTCTTTCCTCCTGCTGGTGTTTGGCTTTGACCTGTCTTAAAGCTGAACACTGTTTTTTGTTTTTTTTTTTAATACTTGGCCTTTCAGCATATGGTTAAATGTGTATTGTGAACCCCCTCCTATAAATATAAAAATATATTTTGTACAGATTTGGACCGGTATTTGGACATAGGGCTTGCTATATAGTGTACGTATTTGGATCATACCTATGTATTCTATGTATTTGCCACTTAATGTGTCTTTGAGCTCTTTCCATATCCTCACATGCAGACCAAATCGTTCTGTTTATTTACAAAGAAGCCCATAGTGCAAGTTATGGACAAATCCCTTATGCATGAAGGTTTCTAGTTTTTCCCTAGTTTTGGCTCACTGTGGTATGACTGCTGCCTGCACCACCCGGAAACGGATCCAGGGCTCTCTGGGGAGTCATGTGGACTGCCTGTGCTCCTGCCATCCTCCTCAGCTCCCTTGTCCTTTCGGGAGTAGGGGACGCTGTGGCTCTCTGGCCATCCTACCCAGTACCTTAGGGAAACTCCTTTCCTTCTGTTGGAGTGGGCGTTCTCGGTGATTTCCCCCAGCTTCCTCGCTCAACCTGCACAAACTTCCCCTGGATGATCCCCTCCATGTTCTAAGGTCACCTACCACCTGTGCCCTGACACCTCCCGGATGGGTTCTGCAACCCAGTCTTCTCTGCCAGGCCTCTGGCCTATAAACCATCTGCCCCTTCATGTACCACCTGGTCCCTCACGTAGCTTTCACGCTAGACCTGAGCCTCCTCTGTTTCCTTCTCCTTAACTGGTGCTGCCTTTGGCCAGGCCACCCTGGCTGGCCCCTTCCCTGACACCCACATTGATTGGCACATCCAAGCAGGTAGTGCCATAGAACAAAGTCAAGATTTCCTCTTGGACATTCAAGGAAGAAATGAGTAACAGGAGCTTCAATTTCTTTACCTGCAAATCAGGACTCAATGCTTGCCTAGAAATCTTGGGATTATGGGATAAGTAACATACGTGAAACATGGTGAAGTTGGAAATGCAGAAGCTACTAAACAATGCCATGACCTCTGCCTCGAGGGTCTGACGAGAGCAGCTCCTGTTGCAGCGCTTGCATTTCGTTGCATTCCGCACGGCTTCCATAAGCTCTTGATTAAAGGGCTTGCAAATGCAATCTGCTGCTACAGTCCCCGTTCTGTGCTTGCAGTGTAAACCCAGTCTGCGTGCCGGGTCTTTGAGTGCTTGTGATTCACTGTAAACTCTGCATCCCCTCCTGTAAAGGCTGTCACAGCCCTTTACTTTCCCTCTCCCCAAGGGTGCTGCCTGGCTTACGTGGTAGGGACAGTTCACTCTGACACAGCTCCAATTTTCAACATCACGCTGAGTTCTGATCTCAGGGTGGCCTCCCCTCGGTTCTCAGATTTGACATTCTGGCTCCCTGATCAATAGACTGTCATGCACTAATGATGCATCGGTTGTAGGCTACTCTTTCTTTGCCCCCTGCCCACGCCCCCACCCGTCCTCTGCTCTCCTCTGCCTGCTCTGGGCTCTGGGAGGCTGACCCCCAAGGACGGTGCCACCAGTTTGTTCTACTCTCTCTGGCTTCTGGTGGGGCAGCCAATAGGAGGCTGGTGATCAGAGGGTGGAGGAAAGAGGTCGGGAGGCTAACCCCACCCCCTCTCCTGCTCTATCCAGCACCTTGGATGGCGGAGGCTGCATCTCTTCCTCCCCTGCTTCCATTCTTACGAGGGCCCCACCTTACCCCGGGGATGGTAGCCGTCTCCTCTGTCGCCAGTCTCTGGGTGTCTCAGCCTCCCTGGTTCGTCCCATGAACCCTGCCCACACTTCTGAGTCTACCCTTTAATTAGAATCTCTCCATGTGAACTATGGCAGTTGGATTCTCTTTCCTGCTGGGGTGCTGACAGCACCGTTTGCTCATTCCCCATTTCTTTCAGCCACAGTTGTCTTCGGCTTCCTTGTCCCAGGCACCCAGGCACAGCACGTCCACCTGATGGGAAGGGATGGGAACGGGTAGTTATGGAACCGTGGGACAAATGAAGCACTAAAGGAAGAGGGATTGTTTCCCCCTCCAGTGGTAGGAAAGGCTTCCCAGAGGAGGGAGGCCTGGGTGATGAGGGGAGGGGGGTTTGGTGAGTGAAGAAGGAGGTGGGGTGGAACAGAAGTTTCAGCAAAAGCCAGAGCAAAGAGCTCTCAAAGACAGTTCAGGTGTCCCATGTCACTCTCCATGTAGTCACCAGGCTAGAAGGCTGAGCTCCATCATCAGCCTCTCCTTCCTCCCCTCCCTGCCTGGCCTTGCCCTGAGGCTGGTTGAATCTCCTCTGACATGCTCTTCCTCTGACATGCTCTTCTCCATCTCCCCTGCCATGCCTGCAGGGTATCACATGTGTCTGGCCCATTGCATGGCCCAGACCAAGTGCAAAGAGATGAACCCCATGCTCTGCATTGTTGTAAGCTCACAGGGAGAGAGAAGGGTGAGGGGAGAAGGACGGATGGAAAATCCTCCTCCACCAGTTGAACAGAACCTGCTGGGCTCCACCTTTCTCTTTAATCCCAGCTGCCAGTTTTTGGGGCATGTTTGAGATGCTTTGCACCCTGCTAGGTACTTTAGATAAGTTACCTTCCAATTTCGTGATGTTCTTTGGAGGTAAGGCAGTATCACCCCACTTACAGATGAAGAAACTGAGGCTTTGAGGGGTTACCTAACCTGTGGTTCCCTCTGCTTTGGAGGCCTCTTTGAATTTTGACACAGAGTAGAGGAAGGGTGGATGCCATCTGTCCTTCCCCCATCTCTGGGGCTTGACTAGGTCAAGCTCTGAAGGCTGGCAGATTGCAGAGTGCCCCAAAGCCCAGCTGCTTAGAGACAGAGGCTGCACGTGGAATTGAAACAGTGAGTGCTCCAGAGTCAGCTGGATATAAAGCCTTTCAGGAGATCTGGCAGGTCTATGAAGGGAAGTTTTATTTCCCTGGGCCATGATAGGTGCATTTTCACCCAGTGGATCTCAGAAAGGAGACTAGAGCAAAATATATATGTATTTTCTTGACTGCTTGTGAAATTGAGAATATTTTTAGCAGATTTGAAAGGTTTGGAGACAAATCCCATTACTCAGTGCCCTGCTCAGAGCAGGTACTCAATAAACCTTTGTTGAATGTTGTTGAAGTTTTAGCATTGGGTGCACATTAGGGCAGTTGATGAAGATGTGGCCAGCTTGGTCATAAAAAATAATCTTTATGACACTATAAAAACTGTCATTCATGAGCACAATACATATTTTCCCAAAGCTCTTTGCCTGTCAGGAAACCACATCACACACACTTCCAAAATCAATGGTCTGTTTTGCCTTTAGGTAAAATGCTTTTTTTTTTTATTGGAAGTGATTGGGTTTGCAATTAACCAAAGTGCACAATAGTCATGTCCACCTTGATTGATTGATGGGGCATGGAATGTGCTTTTGAGAATTAGGCCAATGCTTGCTTGACCAAACAACCGGACATTATAACCCAGTCAGGCTGACACGCGAAATCAGCCATCACAGGTGGGGAATGAGAACTTCTGGAAAACTGAAGGATGATGCAGAGAGCTGGGTGAGGGGCCCCGGAGCACAAGCAGGGGCATGGGCCTGTTGGAGGCTGGGGCTGTGTGTGGCTGGAGGAAAGGGGACGACAGTGGCAGGAGCTGTGGCAGGGCAGGGAGGCAGGGGCCAATGCAGGATTTCTCATGCCTACCAAGGAGCCTGTGTGTTTTCCTCACCACTGCCTTTAGGGGTAATCTCTTTGTACCTCTCTAACTTGGAGAGTGTGGTGACTCGATTCCTCCTAACACTGTACATAATACTTTTATGACTTTGGGGAAGTTTGTGCTGCCAAAGAGGCCTAGAATTTACAATGACAGCCGGTGCATCTGAAGCATTTTAGCAACGTCAGGCTCTGTGGTTGCTAACCAAATCCACGGCTTTTATGGCAAATGTGAAGCCCATCTTCCTCCCAAGCTCCTCTGACTTCTGGAGATGTTCCCGCCATGTTCCTGTAACAACAGAGGGAGAGAAAATTGTGCCAGTCTCTCCTCACACCCCTTGCAATCCAGTGTCACCTGTGCAAAGGTGGCCTGTGGTGAAGCACCTGCTGGGGGAAGTTGGAAAGCTGAAAGCCTGAGGAGGTGAAAGGTCTGAGGAGGCCTCTCTTCCCCTGCAGGGTAGCCGGGCTTTGGCCGCAAGCTCTGTGGTGAGGGCCTTGGGGCTTGGCTGGGGGCTCTTGTTTCCCGAAGGATCCCTGCGTGTGGCTCAGCTAAGGGACTTCTCTCCGGGCAGGACCCCCTCAGCTTCACTTCAGAAAGGAGACTCCCAGCACCACAGGGCTCCAGGCACGTGCACCTGGGGGCCCCCGTCTGCCTCTACCACCCCAAGCAAGCCTTTTGGGAGATCCTTTCTGCAGCAAACTGCCCTGACTACCCAGGCTCGTGTGCCCGAGTTTGAGGCAATGCGGGGCTCACACTATCTGTCCAGGCGGCCGGTTGTGGCCTCAGCGACCCTCTCTCCTTGCAGGCCTAGTAACAGCAAGCTCCTGGGCGGCCCTGGGACGTCCAATCCAGATTGGATGTTTGAATCTAATCTGGCAAGATCGAAGAATAAGCCTCTCCTTTCTTCCAAGTATTATTGTTATTACTTTTATCTCGTTGATGGTGACAAAGCACAGCCTTTACATAGGGAAGCTAACTCCCCTCTACATCTTCTCTAGGTGAACTATCACAGCCGCTTTCGAACATTCCTTATTTGGAAAACTGTTTCCCATACAATCCCAGAGTGGCAGTTTCAATCATTTATTTAGTTATTTTTTAAACTTTTTATTGTAGCAACATACACAACTCAAAATTTCCCGCTTTAACCGCTCTCTGGTACACAATTCAGTGGTATTAATTGCATTCACAGCATTGTGCTACCATCACCCATATCTATGACCCCAACCTTTTCAGCCCCTGAAACAGTAACTCTGCACCAATTTCAATCTTACCTATTTTTTCCTTAATTTATAAAAGTAATATTTGCTTGTTGTAGAAAATTAGGAGAACATAGGAAATTCAAAGGAGAAAAACATAAGTGAGGGGGGTGTGCACCTGAAGCGGTTTTAGTGCCCCCACGGGGCCCTCCCTCTTGTGCTGCCTCTGCTGTGACAGAGCTGAGCCCGCGGTGGCTTCCTGGTTCCCTCACGTTTACGTCCCTCTGGGTTGTTTAAAATTCAGCCCAATTTAACACTCCAATCTCCAACTCAGTTTAAATCCCGTCTTGTGCCTTTCCCCGGGCTCAGGCTTGTGGAGGAGCAGAGGTCTGGCTTTTAGTTCTGCCGTTTCTCCCCGGTGCTCCAAGGCCAGCCCCTCTGGTGGCGGGTGGCTTCTGGGAGGAGGGAGAGCGAAGCCATGGCGGCTTTCCTGAACTCACCTGGCCGCCGTGGCCTCCCTTCTCATTAGCTATGGTGGGCATTCAGATGTTGGTGGTCTTGGGGGCATGTAGAGGCGTTTTTTGGGGACAGCTGCGGAGCTCCCTGTGGTAGCACCTTTCCCCAATGTGGGAGATAAAGTGCTGGCTCCACAGGACATCCTTACCTGTCCTTAATGCTCCCATATGGAGTGGGTTCCTCGTCCACTGGGCTGTCCTCTTGGATGAGGCACCAGCTACCCTCCCAGGCATCATCTGGCTCACAGGAAACGCCTGCATTTTTGCCAAGCCTAAAGGCAGGAGGGTGCTCAATCTTCCAGGTTTCATTAGAAGCCTGTCTTTTGTTGTACTCTTGAATTCAGTGTGCTAGTATTTAATTTAGAATCTTTGTACCTCTACGTATTTTTGAAATTAATGTATTCCTTTTTTGGTTTTATCCTTTTTAGGTTTTGTTATACACATTATGGTAGATTTGTAAAATAAATTGGCTCGTATTCCATCTTTTTACGTACTTTGGAAAAGTTTTTATAATGTGAGAATTATCTGTTGGACGAGCATTTGAAAGAACTTGCTGTGTAAACAATCTTCCCCCAAAGCCTTTTGGGGGAGGTAGTTCTTTTGAAACTGGTTCACTTTCTTCCATGCTTGTTGATCAACACAAAATTTTTTATTTCTCTTTGGGACAAATTTGGCAATTTGTGTTTCCCCAGAAATTATCCATTTCATTGAGATTTTCAAATTTATTAGCGTGAAATTACACCACAGTATGTCTCTGTGCCTGTGCTTATGTCTCATTTTCATTCTTATTTTTTTTGGTCTTTTTTTTCCTTTTTTTTTTCTTTCTTAATTAGATTTTCCAGAGGTTTGTCTACTCAAGTACATATTATAGGACCTGCTCTTGGAATTTTTTTTTCATTTCTAGTAGTTGTTGATTTCCTTCTTTTCTGCTTTATCTTTATTGTGTTCTCTTATCTATCATCTTTGGGTTTAAAAATTCTTGAGTTGAATGTTTGGTTTATTTCTTATTTTCAAATAATGAAGATATTTAAATTTATATCTTTATTATTTAAATTTATTCTCAGGTGACAACCTCGTTCCTTTCTATAAGTCCCACAGAGCTTATACATTCTTGCAGACTTTCCCCAGACTCAAGAGCCCAGCCTCCTCTTCCTGACTGTCAGCATCTCCTCCCCAGGGCTTTTCTGCTGCAGCAAACCTACCTCACTTTTCAATGACTTGCTTGCTTCGGGGTGGCTTTCCCTGCACTTGGCAGGCAGTCATGGGCACCCTTAGCTACTTTGCTTCTCTGACCCTCCCAGCTGGCACCCCCTGCAAGGAGCATGCCTTCACTGTCATAGATTCTCCAATGGTGTCTGGTGGAATTAAACTCCCATAGGGTGGCACAAGCCCCAGAAAATTCCACTGTGAGATGGAAAATGCACCTCCAGTTAAGGGCCAAAACTGGCCTTGAGACCTTCGCCATCTTTGTGAAAGGGTGGCTGTCCACACTTTAACCCGAAATATAGGCTCACCTACTTCTTGACCTAAACTGTGCTCAGTAGAGCTCTTTCTATAATGGTTGCCACTGGTGAGAAAACATGGTCACCAATGAAACAGCCTACCCAGGGACAAGCAAAGCCACCAGAATGCCACAGCCAGTGGCATTGAATTATGACCTTCCTAAAGACATGTTCTAGTCCTAACCCTTGGTCCTGTGATGTTATTATTAGTTAAGCTGTGGACTCATTTGTGAATAGGATCTTTGGAGACCCTATTTAGATGAGGCCAAAAGGAATCAGGGTGGGCCTTAATCCATATGACTGGAGTCCTTATAAGCAAAGGAAACTCAGATGCAGTGAGTCAGAAGTAGCCGTTAGAAGCCAGATGACAGCGGAAATCAGAGGAATGGACACAAGGAGAGAAACAGAGATATTGCCAGGTGACGGAGGATTGCTGGAATGCTACAGGCTCTGGGAGAAAGTGCGCCCTGCCAAAACCTTGATGTCAGACTTCTAGCCCCTGAAACCATTGTTTAAGCCAACCCATTGTGTGATATTGTCATAGCAGCTCTGGCAAACTAAGGCAGACTATAATTGTGGTAAATAGCTGAAAACCCATGGTAGAGGAAAGTCTGCATGGTGGGTTGAACTTCAAATGAGGATCCTGGCCATAAAGTAGACTGACCCAAAGTTTATTTAAATAAGCCTTTACCCCAGATGCACAGACCACTGGACACCCAATGCTGGACGACTAAAAACACATGCACTCACCTAAGGCACTCGCCCATGCGAGCAGGTACAATTAGCTGATCGTGAACTCAATCTTTATGTAACTCCCAATCATGCCCACATGAAGCCACAATACCTAGAGGAAAGCCATCAGCTCTGGCCTCCTGGATCGATGCTGGAATGCACTGCAGAAATGGGGCCCTCGTAACGGACTGGAATGCCGAAGGAGAAAGCCACTGCTGCCTGCTGAGTCTGCCATGTATCAGCTGTGCCTGCTTTTCCAGTGATGGCTTCTCCAGGGCCTGCTGTGCTGACTGGCTTCTGCTCTTTACAGGTTGCACATAACCTTGCCCTGTCTGTCTGGAGGAGCCAGGGATGGGGAACAAGAGGCCTTTCCTTTAAGCAGGACATATGTGAAGAGGAACAGCATACTTCTCTCTTTCTCTTTGTTTTCTAGACCTGTCTTGACCTCAGGTATAGGCAGGATGGAGAGTCCATCTGATGGCTTCTCTTGCTCAGACTGAGGACACCTGAATAGACAGGAACTGGGACTCTGCCTTTGTGTTTATCTAGCACCCCTCCTACACCCCCTGAGAATTCAAATGGTGACTCGTGGTCTCCGTAGAAGTCATCATCCCAGAGAAAGGAGAGAGAGTCTGGCTCATCTCCAAAGAGGAGAACGACCTCAACTGGAAAGATGTGACATGACGTCTGTCCCTGGGGAAGGGGATGAGGGGCCAAAGAATATATGTGAATGACTCTCCTTTTCCCAAATATGGATATAGACAAACAGTACCACACAGTGCAAGGATGACCATGCTATTTCCTGATCCAGTGTTTTTTTTTTTTTTTTTTTTTAAAGATTTTATTTATTTATTCATTTATCCCCCCCTTGCTGCTTGTGCTCGCTGGGTCAGCTAACCACGCCGTGCGGGCGGGCTTACCTTCACCGGGAGGCCCTGGGAACCGAACCCGGGGCCTCCCATATGGTAAACGGGAGCCCTACTGATTGAGCCACAGCCGCTTCCCTGATCCAGTGTTTTTTAATCTGGGTGCAGGCAGCAGGAGAGGAAGGCAGACTTTTCTTATTTTCTCTCAGTCCACATACTGGCTTCTCCCACACAGCAAAGCCCTCTACCACCCACTGACTGTGTCCTCCAAATACACCCTGGAGACCTTATATCACATATCATTTCTTCCAAGGTTTTAGCAGTAGGTCAGCTGCTAGTTCTAAACATTCAGTGGTTCTGTGGATTTCTGTTTTTCGTATGTTTGCTTGCTTTTTCTGTGTATGCCTAGATGCACAAGTGGGAAGCTCAATGGAGCAGCTCCTGTAAAGATGGAGACTCTATTTCCCACACTCCTTTGTAGTTTGGCTCTCACCCATGGCCTGGTTTCAAACAGGCCATGAGATTTGGAAGGAGAGTGAACAGTGTGAGGTGGCATGCACTGCAGTGTCTCTTGGCTTTGGCTGCTAGTGTGGTTGTGTGGTGTTGGGTTTTCCTGCGGCAGCAGTAGCAGAGGTCCCCTTGTTGGGGTGACATGGGGATCTCGAGCAGGGTGTAGGTTGGTCCTGGAATAAGCACCTGGCTTCTCAATCAGCTGTCACCTGGGACTTGTTCCTGGCAACTCAGTTCCAACAGTTTAGGAAGGGATGATGTCCCTATATTCAATCCCTTTCTGTGCAACCTATGTGGAGTGTTTCATGTTATCTGCAAGTGAACTCTGTTGATACATTAGGCATTGTACTTTTTTTGTTGTTGTTGTGTGACTGTATACATGTGTGCGTGTGTGTGTTTTAACACAGTTGGTTCAGATTGAGTCCATGGTGTGCTAAAACCCTCCAACTTCTTTTCCCATAAATGTTCTTAGGACAGGTCTCCTTCCTTCTGTGTGTGAGTGCAATTAATTTAACTTAGCTGCTCTGGCCCATCCATCTAGCCAGGTGAAGTCTTTTTGAATTACTGTCTCTGTGAGAAGCCTTACCACTGAGAACCACGTGTTCCCACTGCTAAAATGTTGTCCTATGGCTCTGTAATGCTGTCTCCAATTTTAGCTTCTGCCAATGGCTTTCTTGGCTTGTTCTCTGCTTCTGGAAAGGAATGGTCTAATCCATCTAGTGTTATGCTCTCCTGGGGAGCCCATCAGCATGTCCACCTTCTTCTCTGTGTCTCTTAGGCGACACCAGGGATACTGACTTTGCTTTCCAAGTATACCCCCCACCTCAACCTGCTCTGGGGTCAGGAGTTCAAATTTCTCCTGGGGCTGGTTTGGAGAGTCTTCCTTGGTGTTATGTGGGTGGGACCATTACATACAGTGTGAATTTGTTTTCCCTCAAGACTTCCTCTTAGAAGAGTGTACACACAGACTTTTCTAATACCTGCACCTCTGAAGTGTGTGTGTGTGTGTGTGTGTGTGTGTGAAGCTGCACTGTCTATTGGAAAGTTTTTCAAACTGCAGTTTACGAACCTGTAATAGAAAATAAGACCAGTTTAGAGGAGTGGAGGAACATTAAATACATAGAATAAAAGAGAAGATATTAGAGTTCATTGTAAATGGTAAGGGTAAATAGTGTCTTGTGAATCTTTTGTTTTACTTGTGTATGTGTGCATATGTGTGTATCAGAGTTCCAAGAGAGCCAGAACCAGTAGGAGATAGATAGATGAATGGATGGATGGATGGATGGATGGATGGATGGATGGATAGATGCTAAGAGCTTTACTGCAAGGAATTGGCTTATTTGATTATGGGGTCTGACTAGACAAGTCTGAAATCCATTGGCTGGGCCATCAGAAAGGGCAGGCTGGAACTCTTGGACATGAGGTGAAGCTGTAGCTCATAGGCAGAATCCTTTTGCTTCAGGAAAGCCTCAGTTCTGTAAGCCTCAGTAAGGCTTTCAAGTAATTTGAAATTTCAAGTAATTTGATCAGGTCTACCTAGCGTCTCTAGAATAATCTTTCATATTTAAAGATTTTAATCACACTACAAAATCCCTTCACAGCATTACCTTGATTAGTGTTAGATGGAAAAACTAGCCTAGCCAAACTGATACGAAAAACTGACCATCACGATATATGTGTATATGTATCGAATCGTGATTAAAATGGAATTTTTTACTGTGAAATATAATCTGGAAAGCTCAGATGATAATTATTACCTTCTCATGCCCTCTCTTTTATGGGGCAGATGCATTCAGACCCACTTCCCTCTGTCACTCTTCAGGCTTTACAGGCCTTGGGAGAAAAGCATACAGGCCAATGTTTTATATCAGCTATTACCGACAAGAAGTCAACAATGTGGCATGGGGAGACCAAACACACAGGAAGCTGGTTCACTTTGGATTTGGGCACCCTGGAAATCAGTGGACACACACAGCTGGGCTCTGATGGCTATTGTGGTCTGCGGGACAAAAGGAAAAACCTGCTTCTCGCGCTTCCAGAGTAGATCCTAAAATCCCAAGATCCAAAATCTTGTAAGAGGAAGCAGTGGGGAGTCCCCGAGTGGAAAAACTGGCAGGCACACAAATCTTTGCAATCCTGATATGTCAGAAAATTCTCTAAGGAGCCAATTTTGTTTCCCTTTTCTCATCTCCCCTTCTATAGCTTAGCTCTCCAGAGTGGTTTTTTTTTTTTAAAGAAACAGCTTACTCATAATTCCCAAGCTGAAGATACTTCTAAGAAAGGAATATATGACACCATGGATACACAAAGCAGTCCTAAATTATTCATGGGTATGATAGGAAAGCATCCTAAGTGGAAGCTTCTTCATATTGTATGTGGCTTCCTTAGAGAGCAATTCATTCATTCCATAAACATTGGCGAGTCAGGCATCCCGCAAGGTACTGGGGGTATGACGTTGATTAAGACAGGGCTATAAACCTGTCCAAGAGGAGAAAGATGGGGGAATCGAATTCCAGCAGAGAGAAATGAGAACTTTGAGGACTATGGGGCATAGGCTAGCAAGGCTGGGCAGGGAAGGCTCAAAAGGCACCTACTGTGTGCCAGGCACCAGAGAAAGCAATGGGAATTGAGTGGCAAGCACAGTGGGAACAGAGCTAAGGGTTTAGGTGCGGGGACAGATGTCAACCAGTCAAACCAACAAATAGGAAATACACCACCATGGGTGCTGTAAAAGAGGTGTACCCTGCCATGTGGGCTGAGACTAAATGTTTACTATGTGCCATGGTGTCGGCATTCAGGTTCCCTGAGCCTGGTCGAGCTCTGGAGGGGCCTGCGAACACCCAACCAGCCATGAGCTGGATGACTGAACTTATTCTTTCAAAGGCCCAACAACAAGATGAGATTCTGAGCTGAAGAAGTTAAAGCTGATGAAAGAATTCCTCAGTTTCCCTTGGGTGGCCAGATTCTCTGTGACCACCAGGTTTCATCAATGAGGTTGGTGGGAACTGTCTTTTGTTTTTTGAAGTACACCACTCTTATTTTTCTCCTTTGGAGAGATGAAGAGTTTTTTGGCCTGTTGCATCTTAAGAGTTATTAGATTTTGTATCTTGATCCCTCCACCCTCCTAAATGATCCTATTTATAACTTTCAGATGTTGGCAGGTCTACAGGGCTGGATCTTTGGGGAGACAGATGTAGACCAAGATGCCTGGGAATTGTCTGGAAAAATGGGCTGTGATTTTGGGAGCACAGGCTGGGATGATGAGGACATGGTGGAGAGTCTTTTCCCAAAGAATTTATGAAGAAAACTTGGATTTCAACAGCCTGGGGTTTATGATGGACAACAGCCCTGTGCTGTAATTTGCAGGCGGTGCGGAAGGCACATTTAGCGTATGCCAGAACTGAAACCGGCTCTTTGACTCACAAATTAGTCAGACTCTCTAGCAAAAAAATAGAAATAGTGGTTTCAGGTACAAATTGCCTCAGTTAAAGGAACTCTTTCTTTCTCTTAAGACAAAATGGGGTATTTGGGGCAATATTTAAATAAGGGTTTGGGGCAGAGAGCATTTTCTAGACAGAAGGTGCAACTTAAATGGCATTATTTTGTGGCGTGTCCATGGCTCTGGGGAGGAGGTTAATGGAAGTAGATGCTGGATGGGTGATTTGGGCGGGCTTTGGGTTTAAATTATCCACACTAGGCCCACCCTGATAAACGTGACTAATTCCAAGTTGACCTCTGATTTGTTCCCAGGCATTCAGAAAGCTATGCTTTCCAAAGAATTTACCTGCTCATTGTCAAGGCCCAGAAGAAACATCATTTGAGAACTTGCTTCCAAAAGTCAGATTTTCCTCATTCTGAAAAGCTGCTGGTGAAGTCTTTGTAATGATTTCCTCCATAATTTTTTCTATAATTCAGTTTGGATCATGATTCTTTTCTTGACCAGGAATGGAAAATTCTTGCTATAGCATCAGCTTCCTGACATTTCCCAAGGGTTATTATTATTTTTAAAATCGCTGTACCTGCGATTTATGCCGATTCAATTTTTTACTTCACGGAGGCTCGGATTAAAAAATGTGTTTCTGATGCTCAGTTTCTTGGCCTGTGAGGAGTCCCCCGATTTGTCTCGGGCTTTAACATGTCAAAGTTAGTTGTAGTCAAGGCAGCAGAGACCCAAACCTCTGGGGTGGGGTGGGGAGTGCTAAGTTATTTGCCTCGCAAGTCCAAGCACTACAAAGCGTACCTGGTCATGGGTGAATCTTGGCGGAGTGGTTAAAAAGTTAAGTTTGACTTTAGGTCAGAATATTGTATCCTTGTTAAAACGTGTTAACTGGAAGGGGAGAAGTGGTAAATTTTTGTCTCCAGTCATTTAGAGCTCCTGATGCAAGCAAGGCCATCCTCAGTGCCTCTCCTTCAGTGCCCTTTGCTCATTTGGCTGGTTAAGCACTCAACCCTGGGAATCACGATGAGTTGTCTTTGTCTTAGTTTGCCCAGGTCTGCTATGACAAATACTACACAATGGGATCATTTAAACAATAGGAATTTGTCTTATGGCTTTAGAGGCCAGAAGTTCAACATCAAGGAATTGGCAGGGCTTGCTTTCTCTCAGAGTCTGTAGCACTCTGGCAATCCAACATCACGTTGTGGTCTCTCTCTCTCTCCTGGCTTCTACTGACTTCTGACTTCTGTGTCTAATTTCCTTTGCTTACAAGAACTTCAGCCATATTCGATCAAGGCCCATCCTCATTCAGTTAGGCCACACCTTAACTAATAATAAAGTCTTCAAGGGTCCTATTTACAAATGGGTTCACAGTCACAGAAATGTGGATTAAGACTTGAACATGTCTTTGTGGGAGACATGTTCAATTCTCAACAGTTATGGACATCCATCTCTTTTCTGGTGCCTCAAGTTGGCTCTCAGAGTATAGGGTTTGTTGTTTAGGCTTATCATTGTTGAGCTGATGAATGATGAGCAGTAGACATGGATGGATGGTTGTTGAATGAGTGAGTAAGTGGATTATCCACCTCTGGCCTGTGGGCCAAGGTTGTTTTTATGCTATCTATTTCACATGGGGCTTATCTGAAATCAGGAGGATCTGGGTGGGCTGGCAGGGGCCATGGGCCAGGATGTGATGGGCAGGGAGGGCAGAGGTGGGAGCTGCAGGGTATGTACTTCTTGGGACCTTTGTTCCTTCATTTTTAAAAAGAGATAACAGAAGAAGATGGTTCTGAAAATCCTAATACATTGAGTTCTCTGAAAAGCTCACTGGCCATTTCATTACTTTTCATAACATTTCTGTAAGACAAAGAGAGAAGGGAAATTGCTACATCTGTACCTTTAGACCTCATCGTGGATGTGTGCGAGGCCTTGGTGAGTGGTGACTGGTGCTCCAGGCTAGTGAGGGCAAGTGCTACCAGACCTGTCACCCCTTTCTAAGATACATATGTTGTGATGTCCTGACCACATTATGAAATAAAATTTATAGTTTGTATAACCTACTTCACATATAATTTTTAAATTATTGCTTTAACTGTCAAATACAGGAGAAATAACAGAAAATATTTTATAAGATAATATTTTGTATTTAATAATGAAATAGTAGTCGTATTCCTATAAAAATCAGTCTATATTTTAAAAAGTTACCTTGTTTTTATATCCAAAAAGGAGTTAGTGTTTTTTTTCAGCACATTTTAAAAATGAACATTTATTTACAGACTTTATACCCACTTAGCAAAAACTCCTCATCCTCTCCAACATTTTTTTTTATTATCATTAGTATTTTTAAACATTAGCTGTCCTTGTGGGTGTGAAGAGATATCTCACTGTGGCTTTGATCTGCATTTCCCTAATGGCTAATGGTGTTGAATATCTTTTCATATTCTTATTGGCTATTTGTATATGCTCTTTAGAAAAATGTATGTTCAAGTCCTTTGTCCATTTTTAAATTGCAGTTTTTGTCTTTTTGTTGTTGCATTGTATAAAGTTCTTTATCTATTCTGGATATTAAGTCCTTACCAGATATACAGTTTGCAATTATTTTCTTCCAATCCATAGCTTATCTTTTCACTTTCTTGATAATGTCTTTTGATGCACAAAGGTTTTTAAAATTGATGAAGTTGAATTTATCTGTTGTTTCTTTTGTTGTTATATCTAAAAATCCATTGCCAAATCCCAAGTCATGAAAATTTGCCCCTGTTTTATCTTCTAAGTGTTTTAGAGTTCTAACTCTGATATAAATGTCCTTGATACATTTTGAGTTAATTTTTACATATGTTGTGAGGAATAGGTTCAATTTCATTATTTTTGGATATCCAGTTTTCTCAGCACCATTTGCTGAAGAGACTATTTTTTCCCCCATTTCATATACTTTGAACCCTTGTAAAAAATCAGTTGGCTATAGAGGTATACATCTGTTTCTGGACTTTCACTTCTATTCCGATGGTCTGTTTGTCTATGCTTATACCAGTACCACACTGTTTTGATTACTGTAGCTTTGTAATACATTTTGGAATTGGGAAATGTGAGTCCTCCAACTTTGCTTTTCTTTTTCAAAATTGTTTTGGTTATTTGGGGCCCCTTGTAGTTCCATTTGAATTTGAGGGTTGAATTTTTCATTCCTGCAAAAAAGGCTGTTGAGATTTTAACAGGGATTGTGTTCAATCTGTACATCACTTTGGGTAGTATTTCTTCCAGTCCATGAACATGGGATGCCTTGCCATTTATTTAGTTCTTCTTTAATTTATTTCAGTGTTGTTTTGTAGTTTTTAGTGTATAAATCTTTCACCTCCTAGGTTAAATTTATTCCTAGATATTTTATTCTTTTAGATGTTATTGCAAATGCAATTGTTTTATTAATTTCCTTTTCAGATTGTTCATTGTCAGTATATAAAAACACAATTGATTTTTGTGTGTTGACCGTGTACCTTGCCACATTGCTGAATTGGCTTACTAGCTCTAATAATTTTCTTGTGAATTCCTTTGTATTTTCTGTACATAAAATCATGTCATCTGGAAATAGAGATAGTTTTATTTCTTCCTTTCCAATTTGGATACCTTTTATTTTTACTGCCTAATTTCTCTGGCTAGTACTTCTAGTTCAATATTGAATAGCAGTGGTGAAAGCAGGCATCCTTGTCTTGTTCCCGATCTTATTGGGGAAAGCTTTCAGTTTTTCACCACTGAGTATGATATTAAATATGGGTGGGTTTTTCATAAATGACCTTTATCATGTAGAGAAAGCTCCTTCTCTTCCTAGTTTTCTGAGTGTTTTTTTTAATCAAGAATGTATGCTGGATTTTTTCACAAGCCTTTTTGCTTCAATTGAGATAATCATGTGTTCCCTTCTCCCTTTTTTTGTTCTATTTATGTAATATATACCATTAATTGATTCTCTACCCCTGAGATGGCTCCCTCTTCTGTCTGCTTGTCTGCTCGCTGTGTCTGCTCTGCTTGTTGGGTCTACTCATTGTTTCCACTCATTACATCTGCTCATTGTCTCTACTCATTGTGTCCAATAGTTGTCTGCTCGTCTTCTTTAGGAGGCAAACCTGGGACCTCCCATGTGGGAGGCAGGTGCCCAACTGCTTGAGCCACATCCACTCCCTGCTCATTGTGTCAGCTCATTGTGTCTGTTCATTTCCCAGGTTCTTTGAACCTGGGACCTCCAATGTGGGAGGTGGATGCCCAACTGCTTGAGCCACATCCGTTCCCCATTAATTGATTTTTGTATGTTGAACCACCTTTGCATTTCTGGAATAAGTCCCATTGGGTCATGGTGTATAATATTTTAAATATGCTATTGGATTCAGTTTGCTTGTAGTTTGTTAAGGACTTTTGCATCTATATTCATGAAAGAAATTGGTCTGGAATTTTCTTGAGTTCTTTGGAAAAGCTTGAGAAGGATTGGTGTTAATTCTTCTTTAAATGTTTGGTAGAATTAACCAGTGAAGCCATCTGGTCCTGGAATTTTCTTTTTTGGGAGGTTTTTAAATTACTAATTCAATCTTTGTATTTGTTACAGGTCTGCTGAGGTTTTCTCTTTCTTCTTGAGTCAATTTACATAATTGGTGTGTTTTTAGGAATTTTTCTATTTTGTCTAGATTATCAAATTCATTAACATTCAATTGTGTATAGTATTCTTGTATAACTCTATTTCTGTAAGGTCAATAGTGATGTGATCATTTCCATTTCTGATTTTAGTTATTTGTGTCTTCTCTCTCTTTTTTGTCAATCTAGCTAAAAGTTTGTCCATTTTATTGCTCTTTTCAAAGAATCAACTTTTAATTTTGTTGATTCTCCCAATTGTTTTTCTATTCTCTATTTAATTTTTCTCTTCTTGAATCTTAATTATTTCCTTCTGCTCACTTTGGGTATACTTTGCTCTTCTTTTTCCAGTTTCTCAGGATATGAAGTTAGGCTGTTGACTTAAGATCTTTCTCCTTTTTAAATATTCATTCATAGCTATGAATCTTCCTCTGTGTACTGCCTTCACTGTATCCCATAAGTTTTGGTATGTTGTGTTTTCATTGTCATCCATCTCGAAGTATTTTCTAATTTCCATTGTGATTTCTTCTTTAACCCACTGGTTGTTTAAGATAATGCTATTGAATCAGAGTTAGGTTTTAAGCTTAGATAGTACCACCATGGTTTTCACCTATGTGGATGTCTGTAAATACATTTGAAGGTTGTGCAGGACAATTCTTTAATGTCCAGAACAGCCCATGTATTGAGGATGTCTGACACCTCTGACTCCCTCCCACTAAATGCTAGTAGCCCCTCACTCCATCTTTATGGCAATGAAAACTCCTCATGTTTCTAACTGACCTCTTTTATGTGTTTCTGCCCTTGTGAGAGCAATTGCTCTGGATGGGCACACGAAGCATCCAGGCAGGATTGGTTATAGAATCGGTATTGTATTGGTCAGCCAAAGGGGTGCTGATGCAAAGTACCAGAAATATGTTGTCTTTAATAAAGGGTATTTATTTGGGGTAAAAGCTTAGAGCTTTTACTTTTCTCACTAAAGTCTGTTGCCACGTGTTGAAGTAAGATGGTTGGTGACATCTGCTAGGGTTCAGCCTTCCTCTTTCCTCTTAAGTCTCCATGAACCCAGCATCTTCTAGGTATCTCAGCTGAAGGCTGGCCTAGGGATCAGCTGCTCTGTTCTTTTCAGCTGCAAACTATCAGGTGAATGGCTCATCTCTCTTCCAGGAGATACAGGATCAAAGCTAATAAGGTTCTTTCCTCTGGCATCTATGGAGCTCTCACTATTCCTGTGTTTCTCTTCTTCTGTGTATCTACTTCTGTGTATCTCCTTGATTGAGTGTCCATTTATATAGTCCACAAAGGGAGCGCAGACTCAAACTGAGTCACCCTAATAACATGGTTGAATCAAAGTCCTAATTTTAACATAACTTAATCAAAGCCATCTCAGTTTAATCTAATACAATCAAAGGGTATCACACCCAGAGGAACAGACCAGTTTACAAACATAACCTCTCTTTTTAGAATTCATAAATAATCTCAAACTGCCACAGGTATCATCTGGAAAATAAAACAATACAATGGTTTACTGAGGGAGAGCAGGTAACAGGGATAATGGGGAATGAGAGGGAAAATTATGAATATTTTTATTGGTATCACTTGCATCAGTGAGGATGTTTTGGGCTGCAAGTAAGAAAACTCATTTCATGCTGGCTTTACCACTAAGGAAACTAATTGGTGTATATGAGAGGAAGTTGGGAGGTACAGAGCATTGCCAACTGAGAAATGGTTTAGTGCAGTGAGCATAGACTCTGGAGCCAGACTAGCTGGGTTGCACCCTAGACCAACCATTTACTAGCTAGTGGTATTGCCTTGGACAAATTGCCTAACTTTTCTCTGCTTCAGTTCTATTGTCTGTAAAATGGGGCTAGAAGTGTACCCACCTCACAGGATTAAATGAGTTAATTTAGGTAAAAGCACCTCAGAACAGTGCTTGGTATCTAGTGTTGGCTATTATTATTATTATTATTATTATTATTACTATCAAAGACAATTTGGCTGTTCAGAATCACTAGGTTCTTTCCAAGGATAGAAAGTGGGTTGAAGTTTTATGTTTTCACCCCTACCACCTCATTGCCAGTTAGCGTGTTACAATGAAATCAAGTCTCAGGTTGACACCTGCTCCACATATAAACATTTATTGGGAAGCCAGCATGAACTGTGGTGGGAGGATCTATCCGCCTTGATGATGGCAAATTCAACAAGCTTTCTAGTCATTTATGTGAAAATCTTCCATGAAATCTGGGGGTTGGCGGTGGGGAGGCATGCAGGACAAACTGTAGAGCTGGATCATTATTTCATAGGTATTAGGATGTTAGTTTGCCAGGTTCTTATACCTTGTAGTGTCAGGGTTATTTTTCTTGCCAATCACAGTTTAAAAATACCACTCATTTTAGTATCAAATTTATTTCTAACAGTCTACATGCTTTTGTCTGAACCCTCTGGTTCAGATCTGGACATAGATATTGGAAGAAGTTGCCATCCTCTTGAGTAAGATTACATCCTCCATTTATAAGGTTGCATAACATCAGATTTAAAAAGCTATCAAAAATTATGTATTTACCCAGAATAAAGCCATCCAATAATTCTACAACAGCTAACATTTTCATCTTTTCCACACCTGCCCTTAATTATATGAAACAGCATTTTCTGTCTCACTGAAAGCAGATTTTATTTCTAATAGGGCAGGACAAAGCTAGTGGGACTCTAGGGAGATTCCTGAGACCCTGGAATGAATTGTGTATCAGGGTCCCAGCAGGAAGCAGATGGCATATTCAAAAAAAGGTAATTGAAAAGATTTAATGGAATGACTATTTTAAAATGTGAGCAGTATTAGGAGAAACCAGCTGGGGATGGTGAAGCACCCTGGGGCTAGCAAAAGCAGGGAGCTGCTACCGCGGAGAGAGAGAGGCTTCTGAAACCAGAGCTGCAGGAGGTAACACAGCTATTGCCCACCTGGCCCTGGAGGGAGATGGCTGGGGAGGCAGTGCCTGACCTCTTTTCTTTGACCTCTGATCTCCTTCAGAGGGCATCCTGCTGGGTCTGTGGAAATCGGCCTCCTGGGTGCAGGGCAGGGGAAGGCTGGGGGGTATATTTGGGAGGGCAAGTGGAGATTTTCCCGCATAGATAGTGAAAAACACAATTGGGCATAATCTCTTTCTTGATTTTGTTTTGACATAGAAAGACATTTATGGTATAAATGGTCTACCTATGTCTATCTATCTTCATTTATCTATCTATTATCTAATCTTCTATCTCTCATCTAATCTCTCTCTCTATCCAGTCATTTGAAAATTGCAGCATTATTGAGATATAATTCACATACCATAAAATTCACCCTTTCAGGAGCCGATGTGGCTCAGTGGTTGAGCACCGGCTTCCCACGTATGAGGTCCTGGGTTTAATCCCTGGCCCTGGTACCTCAAAACAACAACAACAAAAACACTCACCCTTTTAAAGCAGTTTTAGTATATTCAGTCTTTCTTGATTCTGTAAAAAAGAAACAGGTTCCATTTGATTTAGGAGACAGAAGGATTCAGTTTAAGGAGGATTAAAAAAAATCATTATTTTAAAATTTCCAACATTTACGAAAACTCTATACCTACTCAACAGCAACTCTCTCTTTCCCACTTCTCCCGTACCCCGGCAATTTCTAATCTACTTTCTGTCTCTCTGAATTTGCTATTTCTAGATATTTCATACACATGGAGTCATACAGAATTTGTCCTATGTTCGTTGATTGTTTCACTCAGCATGTTTTCTAGGGCCATCCATGTGGCAGCATGTCTTAGAACTTGGTTTAAGGAGGATTTTTAAAGTCCTGCTCTGTACTGCAGAGTGTGCAGGCAGGGTGAGGGAACAAAGGAGGTGAGAGCCACAGCACTTAAGAGTGTTAAATTTCTGATCCCCAGTGGACAGATGCGTGGTCTGACTGCACATGACTGGTCATGGCTGGGGCTGCATCGGCACTGAGTTTGACAAAACCTAAACTGTCACACGCCCTGTTCAGTGACACAAGTCTGCTGATCATGCTTGGATATCGTGGCAGTTTCAAATTGCTATGCAAGCACCAAAATGCTTATTCTCAAATTGTGGACCAATGAGGAACAGGTGCAGACTGGCACGGGTCCGGGAATCACACTTTACTGCACTAAAGGAAACTTCTAGACTATCAGTACCCCTAGTGTTTTTTCCTGATTTTCTTTCTTACATGCAGATTACTGTTTCCACTGAGAGGATCCAAAATGCATTAGTCACCTCCTGACCTCAGATGTGGCCTCCGAGTTTCCCAGCAAAGACACGCTACCTTTGGGTGTTGGAAGGCAAGCCTGGAAACTGCTGGCAGGTGGTTTAGGAGCGGAGCTGGCTGGAGCCATGTGCCCCAATCCTTGTCTGCAGGGTCAGGCTCTCCTGCATGTCTCACATGGTCCTAGCTCCAGTTTCCCCATCTCTGTGGATACTCGTGGATACTCAGGCACCCAGCAAAGACACTAGTCTGGGAACAAGGGAGAAAGAAAAGCTGGGAGTTTCTGGGCCCTCAGGCAATGTTGGAAGGAGGGGACAGTGGCTAGGTGAGGACAGTTACCCAGTGCAAAATCATAATAATAGCTGGGCATTTGAAAGCCTTTACTGAGATGTAGTGGTCAAACCACATAGTTGTTAAATGACCATAATGATGGTTTAAATAATCAGTTCAGCTGGTCTCTATTTAACATAATAGCTGCCTATTAAACCTAAATTAAATACAGAGTTAAATGTCTGTAGGCCACACGCACACACACACACACACCCCAAAATGACTGCCAAACCCAGTGTGAAACCTCTGGCTGCAATGAGCTATGAATGTGTCTGCCTGGCCTGGCTGTGCTGAGGGTGGATGAAGCAGGAATCCCAGCCCACTGCCCAGCTGTCTGTGCTGGATGAAGCATCTCACAGGCTTGGGGTTGGGTAGGGGACAAGCTTTGGGGTACATTTCAGTCCTGATTCTAGCTCATCAATTTTCAGTTTTGTAGATATTCTTGAAAATGCCATAAAGAGAGAATTGCCTCTAAAAAGCACTGTGAGGCCTCTCTGGGCCTTGTATATGCCGGAATGGTTGGAGGGCCTGTGTCTCCCCTCCACTTCCTCCCCTGCTATTGAACAGGCTTTATGCCATGCTAGGACTATAATGACAGAATTTCAACCCCCATCCTCCTTCTAAACCATCCTCTACGCTGCCACTATTCATTCACTCACTCACTCACTTATTCATTCATTCAAATAATATTCAGTTGGTGGAAAAGTAATTGCGGTTTCAGACCGTGAATTTTAAATCATCATAACTAAGCTCAAACACATCTTTATTAATCAAAATAGGAACCATTACAATTAACCCATTTTTGCCAACGAGAATTAAGTTTGTTTATTCCTGTACCATAAAAATCTGTGCTTCGGGATTTGACGAACTCTTAGAAAGCATTTTCTGCATCCTGCTGGTTGTGGAAGTGTTTTCCCTGCAAAAAGCTGTCGAGATGCTTGAAGAAGTGGTAGTGGGTTGGTGAGAGGTCAGGTTAATATGGCAGATGAGGCAAAACTTCGTAGCCCTATTCATTCAACTTTTGAAGTGTTGGGTGTGCGACGTGTAGTCAGGCATTGTCATGGAGAAGAACTGAGCCCTTTCTGTTGACCAATGCTGGCTTCAGGGGTTGCAGTTTTCGGTGCATCTCTTCGATTTGCTGAGCATACTTCTCAGATGTAATGGTTTCACCAGGATTCAGAAAGCTGTAGTGGATCAGACCAGCAGCAGCCCACCAAACAGCAACCATGACCTTTTTCTGGTGCAAATTTGGCTTTGGGAAGTGCTTTGAAGCTTCTTCTCGGTCCAATCATTGAGCTGGCCATCGCTGGTTGTTGTATAAAATCCACTTTTTGTGGCAGGTCACAATCTGATTGAGAAATGGTTTGTTGTTGCATAGAATAAGAGAAGACGATGCTCCAAAACGACGATTTTTAAAATTTTTGGTCAGCTCACGAGGCACCCACTTATCAAGCTTTTTCACCTTTCCAATTTGCTTCCAATGCTGAACGACCTTAGAATGGTCTATGTCGAGGTCTTTGGCAGCTTCTCGTGTAGTTGTAAGAGGATCAGCTTCAATGATTGCTCTCAATTGGTCCTTGTCAACTTCCGATGGCTGGCCACTACACTCCTCATCTTCAAGGCTCTCGTCTCCTTTACGATTTCATCCCTTTACTATAAAGTTAGTTTCATTCAATATGGCAAGAAACCATCTATCAGATGGTGTGGTAGTTTGAGTCTTTTGTGGATCCCAGAAAACTATGTTCTCAAATCTGTCCATTCCTGTGGGTGTGAACCTATTGCAGGTGGGACCCTTTGCATAGATGAGATTCCATTAAGGGTCATTTGATTGGGTTCCTTCAGTAAGGCATAGCCTATGGTGGTTCTTAATTCTCTTACTGGAGTCCTTTATAGACAGGAATCAGCAGAGCCACAGAAACAGAGAGAAACCCCAAAAGCTGAGAGGAAGCCACTGAAGCCAGAAGCTGAAAGCAATAAGGCCCGGAGGAGAGGGGAGAGAGGAGGGAACGCTGCCATGTGCCTGATCCCCCACAGCTGCAACTTGGGGAGAAATCATCTTCTGATGAAGCCT
Source organism: Tolypeutes matacus (assembly GCA_026826555.1). Taxonomy (NCBI): domain Eukaryota; kingdom Metazoa; phylum Chordata; class Mammalia; order Cingulata; family Chlamyphoridae; genus Tolypeutes; species Tolypeutes matacus. The sequence goes on from JAKSZT010054540.1 coordinate 7,781,744, forward strand.
TGATTTGGACACTTTCATGGCTTCAAAACTGTAAGCTTCTAAGTTAAATTCCCATTGTAAAAGCCAACCCATTTCGGCTATATTGTCTTAGCATCCCTTAGCAAACTAAAACAGATGGCCTGGACCAATGATGGGGGATAGTTTGGACCTGTGAGCCCACGCTTGGTTTTCTTTTGTGGGATGGGGTCAGAGTTCCTCTCTCACTGCCTTCCAGAAAACTCTTCCTCAGAGTGTAGCAAGAGCTCTTTTAGCTGGGTAACCAGATTGCTAAGGATAAGAGCAAGAAATTACCAGTGTCGGGGATACAATCAATTTTGCATTCCACATTTTGATACCTAATCCATTTGCTCTATGGAATAGACTAGACACATGTTTTTTTTGTTCATGCACTTATTCATTTGTCTGGAATGATCTGTTTTGGGGAGTAATTTTTTGCTTTATTGAGAGGACACTGTAATCCATAATGAGAAATATTCTTTCTCATGCTGTGCCGAGGACTGCACAGGGTTACACTTGTGCTGCTGGAGAGCTGCAGAGCCCATCCTTGTCCTGCCAACCTCTGCCGCTGCCTGAAGGGCTTGGC
>JAKSZT010054540.1:7782336-7837599 GCA_026826555.1 Tolypeutes matacus
CAGGTCTGGCACCTTGATGACATAGCACTCAACTGAGTCAGCTGAAACTCTGGGTTTTTCTTACTATTTTGTTATAAATGCTAGATCCCAGGCACAATTTTCATGCTTATTTTTTTTTTTTCTCTTTGATTTAGCAGTAGCTTAAAAGCATGGGGATTTTTTTTTTTTTTTTTTTTTTTTCATTCAGTCCCCATGGTTTCAATGCCTAGGTAAGTCTCTTACTAGCCATGAATTCTTGGGCAAGCTACTTCTCAACCTTTCTTGGTTGTGGTTTCTTCAAGTGTAAATTGGGGGATCATAATGTTACTTGCCTGTTAGGGTTGTTGTGAGGATGAAACGAGTTGGCAGATGTTGTAAAGCTCTCAGCCCGAGGTCTTATCCTTGGTGCCTATTCTTCTGTTTTGGACAATGCTTTTTTCATTTTTCTCTTCTTCAGTGTCCCTTCTTGGCATTCTGCCTCTCTCTGCCCCTTAAACAGGGTATTTCCTTAGGATTCTCTCTTTAACCTGGTTTTATGCTTTCTCAACATAGTTTTGGGGGTCATTTTAATTTAATTTTGTGATTCAACTCCCCTCTCCCTGGTTATGACTCCCAAATCTGGTCCTTTCTTGCAAAGCTCAGTCCATATTGCCAAGCGCCTGCTGGGCATCTCCACAAGGATGTCTCATGGGAAGCTGCAAGTTGGAACTCCTCTTTCTATCACCCCCCTCCCCCAGTCACACAAACCCAGCCTCCCCTCCCTTGGTGTCTAGAGACATTGCCTTCGAACATGTGCCAATCATTTCATATCTCCCTTGATAACAATGATTATGTTAATATATGACATTGTATTAGTTAGCCAAAGGGGTGCTGATGCAAAGTACCAGGAATCTGTGGGCTTTTATAAAGGATATTTATTTGGGGTAGAAGCTCACAGTCACAAGGCCATAAAGTGTCCAACTCAAGGTACCATAGGAGGTACTTTCTCATCCAAAATCACTTGCCACGTGTGGAACAAGACGGTGGGCAATGTCTGCAAGGGTTCAGCCTTCCTTTGTCCTCTATGGCTCTTCCAGTCTCAGGTGTAGCCTGGCATAAGGCTTGTCTCTCTTCCTGGGGCTCATTTCTTTCTGGCTCAGCTGTGCTGGTCTCTTCACAAGGTCAGCTGAAGACTATCAGGCTCATCTCTTGTCCCAGGGCCTCTGCCATGTTTAATGAGCTGTCTTTCCTTCTCTGCCATGTCTTTTTCTGTGTGAGTAGCCACCCACCAAGGGGGCGGGGACTCAACACCCTACTGACGTGGCCGAATCAAAGCCCTAATCTTAATTTAATCAAGTAAATGTAATCTTTGAATTTAATACAATCAAAGGGTATTACCCAGAGGAACAGAACAGTTTACAAACATAATCAATATCTCTTTTTGGAATTCATCAATAATATCAAACTACCACAGACATTTAATAATCTAAAAAAAGTAAATCAAAGTTAAACGTAGGCTTACCATATGATCCAGCAATCTGGTCCTAGGTGTTAACCCAAATGAGTTGAAACTTAAGTCCCCACAAAAACCTGACACAAATGTTTATAGCAGCTTTGTTCATAATTGCCAAACATTGGAAGCAAGCAAGGAGTCCTTCCATAGGTATACGAAGAAACAAACTGTGTTACATCCATACAATGGAGTATTAGTCAGTAGTAAAAAGAAATGAGTTGTCAAGCTACAAAAAGACAAGGAGGAAAAGTAAGTGCATATTGCTAAATGAAAGACGCTACATACTTTATCATTTCCAAAGATATGACTTTCTGGAAAAGGTAAAACTATAGAGCTGGTAAAAATATCAGTGATTGACAGGGGCTCAGGAGCTGAAGGGAGAGATGAATAGGTAGAGCACAGGACATTTTTAGGGAGGTAAAAATCATTCTGTATGATACTGTAATGGTGGATAAATGACATTATGCATTTGCCAAAATCCAAAGAATTATACAGCATAAAGAGTGAGCCCAAATGTAAACTCTGGACTTAATAATAAGGCATTAATATTGGTTCATCACTTGTAACAAATATACCACATTAATGTAAGATGTTAATAAAAGGAGAAACTGTGTAGTGTGTGTGTGTGTGTGTATGTGGAGAGCAGATAGGGAAACTCTATACTTTCTGCACAATTTTTTGTAAACCTAAAAAAATGCTCTAAAAATAAATTATATAAATTCTCTCTCTCCCTCTCTCTCTCTTTTGCACACACAGATATACAAGTAAAAACTCTTCTCCTTAAATTATGTCAATTCCTTACGTTTACAATGAAATCACAGCTCTTCACTGTGGCCTGCAACGGATGATCTTTTTTCTGTCTCCCTTTAATTGGCCAAGCACTGATAGACTCTATTTTCAAGCTGTCCCAAGTGAAATAGGTGCCAGGTAGAGAAGACTCTTTTTTTCAAAGAACAATATCTTTCTGTGTACTTCATGACCTAGTACACCACTGAAATTATTGGCAACCATGAAACAAGCCAATCTTGAAAATGGACAGATTTGGAGGCAATAAATAAAGCTATAGCTAACATCAGCACATTATCCTGACTTGATATTTGCATATCCAGGGAGTGATGGGCTTCACAAAATTTCAGCTAATTGCTATAAATCCCTGACCTGGGATTGAGAAGAATCTGGTTTTCATTTTGACTTTCCCTTGAATAAACCACTTTTTCTCTCTGAACTTCAATTTCTTCATCTTAAAATGAAGACTGTTGGGCAAGATCAGCAGTTCCCCTAGGGAACATTCTGGAAATGTGTGGTGACATTTTTGATTGTCACAGTAAGGGGGCATACCAGGGATTCTGGGTATCTTGAAGTACATGTGACCTGACCCAGGAGAGGTTAGTCTATGTCACTTCAACTTCTCTCTTCTAGCCAGTCAAGCAGGTAAAAAAAAAAAAAAAAAAAAAAAATCTTGTTTGTAATTATCTGGGCCTTGAACCCAACTCTATTTTACATATCAACTCAAACCACTGTTTCATGGCTTTAATAACCACTGAATTTTTAAGGAATGCAAGTGCTGTGTAAATGGAAGAAAGCACATACTCTGTTTTGCTTATAGCTTTACCAAGAGTTGTTCGTCAGTTTGAAAAATCTTATCAGTGACAACAACGCTATCTAAGCATTTGAGATGCAGGTATATTATCCTTTCACTCTGCACTTGTAGGCATTGCAATCTCAGTGATTCGATACCTATTGTTAATGTACTTATTTAACACTTATTTCAACATGTCAACTAAGAAGAATGAATGTGGATAATTTATCATAAATGGGTATAGGCATCTGATTTATTCATTATGTCTTCAAGGTGTATTTGTTCCCAAGCATTTGCATATTGATATTCATCTTATTTTATTATAAATAAAATTTTTCTCATTTATATTCTAGGGCATGCCATTATTTATATATTCATTTATTATTAAAAAAAAAAAGATTTATTTTTATTTATTTATTTCTCCCCACCCCCTCATTGTTTGCATTTGCTGTGTCTGCTTGTTGTGTGCCCGTCTTCTTTCCAGGAGGCGCTGGGAACCGAACCTGGGACCTCTGATGTGGGAGGGAGGTGCCTAATCTCCTGAGCTACCTCCACTACCTGGTTTGTTGTGTCTCTCATTATGTTTTCCTCATGTCTCTTGTTGCATCAGCTCACTGTCTTGCTTGTCTTCTTTAGGAGGCACCCATGTGGTAGGCGGGAGCTCAATCACTTAAGCCACATCCGCTTCCCTATTTATTTTTACAATTATGTATTTAGAAAGGTTCTACATCTATAATTTCATTTAAGACAAGCAAAGGGGTTATAAAATATTTGCTCTAAAAATGGAGTGTTGGGTCTGATAGGATAAGGACATTTGGACTGGGTACTTTCCAGCTCTAATATTTTAGGAAAATGAAATGGCGTCAAATAAAGCAAAAAGGCCAGGCAGAACACCTAACAAAGGAAATTAATACCACAGTAGCCAAAGAGATTACAAATGCCCCGTATAGTGGCAAATCCCCCTCCCTCCGCCATTCAAACAAATGCCAATTTATAGAGCCCTCCATGTCTTCATCTCCTCTGGGAGTTGAGTCCACCCCCATAATCTTCCTTGGCAACTGTTGCTAGGAAGATGCTGCTTCTCGAGCTGACCTTCCAAAGACTCGAGATCACAGCAGGTTGTTTCCAGCTGCTGATGAAGAGATCAAATTGGTCCAGAGAGAGTGATGGATAAATAGGCTTGCCAAGCACAAATAGCAATGGCATACATAGGATGCCAGCGATGATGTGTAAGATACAGTGATTATGGGCTGTTTGATTATTGTCTTCCATTCCTGGAGACTCGGGAGGAAAAGGGACCGTTACAAATCTATCTACTGCATTTTCTTGTTATAACAACGCTGGGGAACCTGTTAATTTGGCTCCTTTTATTTGCTCCCTGAGACAGGCTTACAGGCAGCCAGCGTCCACTTTTCACTCCTTCAACTTTTGTGCCTCCGTTCTTTTGTCATAGCCAAATAACAATGATGCTCATGATGGTGATAATGATAGCCACAATTCCCTGATATCTGCTTTGTTCAGGGCATTGTCCCAAGTGCTTTACAGAATTCCCTTGTTTAATGCCTACGGCAGCCCTAGGAGGGAGCTATCCCAAAGTCCTCTGTTGTCCTAATAAAGAAACTGAGGTTCTGAGATGGTCCAGCCCCGCTTGACCAGTGGTCAGTGGAGTGGAATTCTACCTCAAGTCTGATGACCCCCATGTCAATATTCTAGCACTGTACTCTCCACACCCTTGACTTTATTTACTGATTCAATCATTCCCTTTTGATCCCAATAGATACAGGTGGTGGTGTGTTCAGTAAAACTCATTCCTTCGTTCATTCGTTTGTTCATTCATTCATTCATTTCCAACCCCCCCCCCCCAAGTTGTGATCCAAGCTTGTGCTTACTCCCTGATTAAGATCTTCCAGGAGGGAAGCAGATGTGGCTCAAGTGATTGGGTTCCCGTCTACCATACGGGAGGTCCAGGGTTTGATTCCCGGGGTCTTCTGGTGAAAAGCAAGCTGGCCCTTGTGGTGAGCTGGCCCGAGCGGAGAGCTGGCCAACGTGGAGTGCTGGCCTGCGCAGGAGAGCTGGCCCGTGCAGGAGTGCTGGCCCGCACAGAGTGCTGGCCCACGTGGAGAGCTGGCGCAGCAAGATGACGCAACAAAAAGAGACACAGAAGAGAGACAATAGGAGACATGGCCGACCAGGGAGCTGAAGTGGCACAAGAGATTGAGCTCCTCTCTCCACTCTGGAAGGTCCCAGGATCCGTTCCTGGTGCCACCTAAAGAGAAAACAAGCAGACATAGAAGAACATACAGAGAGCAGACAGCAAGCGCAAAACAACATGGGGGGAGGAGGAGAAATAAATAAAAAAATAAATCTTCCAGGGGCTTCCACTGCACTTTATTTTCCGATGCACACAGGTTCTTTGCACCTGTGTAGTTTGGGCATGGGGGCAAGTACCCGGGTGCCCTCCACAGGCTGGCATGAGGTGTGGCTATGCAGGTGCATGAAACACTTCAACCAGGGCTCCCGTCCCACGACACAAACCTTAGGCTCAGAGGGCAGAACAAAAGCAACAAGGACAATAGCCAACATTTGCTGTCAGGTCAGCTTCATCTCATTTAATCCATAGGATGATGTAGCCTGGGGGAGGGGCTCAAGAAGAAGATTGCTCTGGTTTGAATCACAGCTCCACCCTCTAATAGTTTTAGGACCTTGTGCAAGGGCTTAACCTCTCTGGCCTCTAATTTCCTCTGCAGTAAAATGAGGCATGTCCTACCTGCCTCTGAAGGCTGCTCTAAAGAGCCATTGAGCTAACCTTAGATTAGAATTCAGAAGAGTGCTGGATACCCAGTAAGCGTTCAGTAAATGAGGTTATTTTTGCTCTCCTCCACACTGTTCCCCTTCTCTCTCCTCTCCCCTCCTTTTCTCTTCCTCTTTCTTATGCCCTAGATAATAAAACAAACAAAAATAGTAAATACAACCTTGTCTCAGAGAACTTAAGTGGTTCCGCAATTGTTATCTAATTAAGAAATGAGGGGCAGGGATAGGAGCCCTGTTCTGCCTGACACAGTGATTTCAGCAGAATTTCAAAGATCTCAGGGGCACTTCTACCTCTTTATGAATGGACTGGAGGTAAAGGAAAGCTGGTACCAAATGATTTTTCAGACAGGCCTGAGGGCACACATTTGGCAAGGCTGGTGAGGTGAGGAGGCCCAATACTAGGCTCTTGTAGGGTGAAAGGGTCAGGCTGGCAGTAGCAACTGTGCGGCACATAACCCCAACCTTAACCCTAACCTTAACCCTAACCCTGACCCTGACCCTGACCCTGACCCTGACCCTAACCCTAACCCTAACCCTAACCCAACTCTTCACACTCTACCTGGGCTCTGCTAGACCAAGAGCTTTCAACCTCTTTTCCTGACTTCCTTTTACTTCTGTTTAGGTGGGTTTAGGTTGAAGAGAAGAGAAAGGCAAAGCTCTGGTGGGTTGGGCAGAACTGGAGCTGCCTGATGGGAGTGTGCAAAGGCCAAGGACTCAGTGCTAGAAGATGCCTTTCTAGGCCTGGACTAAAGGCACCCAATGGGCAGATTCAGGGACGTCAGGCTTCTCTTTCTCCATCAGCTTCCCCATTGGGTCACTGGGCCTTTGCTACCACCCATACTGGACTCAGGGAGGAGCAGGAAGCCAGACTGGCTCTTTGGACTGAGTCTCTTCACCCACAAAGTCTAAAATATTTGCTATCAGATAATTGACAAAAAAAATTTGTGGAACCCTATTCTGTAGGATAGTTTTTCAGAGCTGCTACAAAATTATGGTATTCCATAGCATTCTATCATATGTAAATTTGTAACATTCCTGTGCTCGTATTATTCAATTACATTGTTTCTAGATTTTTCCTATTTAAATAATATAGATCCCTGCGTATATATCACAAAGATAATCATTATTTCCTTAGGATTGAGTCCTAGTAGAGGAAATGCTGAGTCAAAGGGTGGGTATATTTTAAACAGTTTGACTCAATATTTCTAGGTAATCTGCCAGAAAGGTACAATCTTAGTCTGCCAAAAGGCTGCTGATGCAAAGTACCAGAAAATGTGTTTGCTTTTATAATGGGGATTTATTTGTGGTAAAAGTTTACAGTTTCAAGACTGTGAAAAGTCCAACTCAAGGCAACATAAGAGGTGCTTTCTCACCAAAGTCAGCTGCCATGTGTTGAAGCAAGATGGCGGGCCATCTCTGCCTGGTCTCTCCTTCCCCTCTGGGCTTCTTCCCTTAGGCTCAGCTGCTAGGCTTTCTTCCAGATTTCAGCTGCAAGCTGGCATAGGGCTTGCCTCTTAGGGCTTCCTAGATCAGCCTCGGCTGTTCTGCTCTCTACCCAATTTCCTCTGTAAACTATCGGGCTAAGACTCATCTCACCCGTAGCCTCAGATGTTTGAGCCTTCTCCTTTCTGTCACATAGCAGGATCAAAAGTGACAGAGCCCTCTCTTAGGTGTCTGTCTCTGTCAGTGTCTGTTTATATCAGACCCGGCAAGGGGGCAGGGATGCAACCTGAGTCCCGCCTCACTGATGTAGTCCAATAAAAAGTTCTCAGCAATTTTAACAGGTATTCTAATCAAAGGCCTCTCAACTGAATTTAATACAATCAAAGAGTATCACACCCAGAGGAACAGATTAGTTTACAAACATAATCTTTCTTATTTTGGGATACATGAAATAATCTCAACTGCCACAGGAATCATTTCATTTTCCCACTGGCTGTGGATAAATGTGCTTAATTTGCCTTTAAAAAATTACTGGTAAGACAATAAATAACTTTATATGATTTTACACCATTTTCAATCTCTTCTTATGTGACTTGCTCTTTGTATAGTTTTCTGTAGGATAATTTTTATTCTTTATTCAGCATCCAGCAGTGCCCTAGACCAGTGGCTGAAAAGTTATTTGCAAGACTGAATTAAACCCACTCCAGATACTTTCAGGAACCATCCAGCTACATTCTCTGACTGAAGGCAAGCTGAGTCCCTTGCCTCTGCCATGTTAATCTGGGCTGTGATTTTTAGAGACGCTCTCCCTTCAGTTAGTGGATGAACAGCTGCTGCTCAGCCAGAAGGCACAGCTCCATTTGTCTAATGGGCCAAGCCTTGGGAGTGAAAATATGGTGGTGAGATGTGTTGGAAAAAAGTCTTTTCATCTGGGATTCACGAGAATTTCTTGGCTCCTAACTAGACCCAGCTTCTGACAGTGACAGTGGTAGACATGTGCAGGAATGCGGGCAGGATTCTGAGAACACCACCTGGCTGAGAGAAGCACAGGATACTTGTGCATGGTTAAAATGGAAACCAAATTAATGCTTTCAAAAGTGGTGAGATCCAGGTGGGAGTAGTCCTTGCCCCTTGTTCAGGACCCAGCAGTTCTCTCACAGGGCAGAGATCACGAGTGAAATGAAGAAGGAAACCAAGTGCCTTGGAGTCAGCCTCACTCAACAGCAGCTGGAAGGGCCTCCTATTTATGTTCTACTCTTTCAGAGAGCCTATGTTTCTTCTTTTTGATGCTGCCTTAGTTTCCTAGATACTAAAACAATGACCATACAATAGGTTGGCTTGACTACAGGAATTTATTGGCTCATGGTTTCAGAGGCTAGGAGGCTTGCTTCCTCCATAGTTGGTACCTTCTAGCTGGCCCTCAAGCTTTGGGGTTCCTTGACTTTTCTGTCACATGGCCATGCACATGGCAGCATCTTCTCCTTTCTCTTCTGGGTTCCATTGACTTCCAGACTCTGGCTGTGCCCTGTGGCTTTTCTACCATGTCCCGTTTCCTTTGCTTCTAAGGACTTCAGCCATATTGGATTAGGGTCCACCCTATTCAGTTTGATTATACCTTAATTAATAATATCTTTAAGGATCCTGTTGACAAATGGGTTCACACCCAAAGTATCAGGGCTTGAGACATGAACGTGCCTTTTCTGGGGGCCATGATTCAATCTCTAATAGATACTCATTGTGTTAAAGGTCGCAGGTGGGCGAAAGAAGAGCTTTTCTGCTCTGGTATCCTTGTCACCACTGATTTCTGGAATGAAATCTAAAAACCTTCCAGGCAAAATGTCCAATGTTGTTTTGGGCTTTCCTCCATCCATATAATTGTTACCGTAATGCTAGAACTCGGAGGGAATGAATCCTAAATGAGCCGTTGGCGCCAATTAGTCAGTTCATTCCAATTTCCTCAGGTTTAGAGATGTGGCGATATAGAGGAAGAAAGTAGAGTCCTTTCTTTTAAGGAGTTCATGGTCAAGTGGAGGGGAGAGACTTCTAAAGCTGATGACTTCAGTACAGGGTGAAAGGATTCAATGTAGTCTTATAAAATTTCTCACTCTAAGTCGTTATGGAACAATTTAGAAGGAGTGAGCTTTGAGGATGGTGGTGGGGGAGGATTCTCAGCAAAGGAAAACTTGAGTTGAGTCTTAAAAAAAAAAAGTAGCCACCCAAGACAGTGGGTCAGGTAGAAAGTAAAAGTGGAGAGAAGAGCAGGTACAAACTTTCAGTCACCTAGCAATCAGCTAACCCAAATACTTCTTGAATTGTTACGGCACACAAGGTGTGCTACATGCTCACACCTTGTAGTATGTTCACAAGAATGAGCATGCTACATGCTGCATGCTCATTCTCTAAATGAGTCTCAGTTGAAGTATTTGGTGTCTCTCACAACTTCATGTTCTCCATCCCTGCCCAGTAAAAATTTCCAGGATGAGAGGAATGGAATTGTTGGATAAAGGTAGAGAAGACTAAGATTTCCCCAAATCCTATTTTGTTGGAAAGTTCCCTAAGAATATACTTCCAGGCACAAGACGATACACATATATGCAGGTTAACCTGCAAAATGTTTCTGGGTCCTCTAATCTCTGTGCAGAAGAGACTTCTGATAATAACACTCTCCACAGATAAGAGTTCTATGGGAGTTTATTACTGACCTCATCACAATTTAATTTTTCAGGAAGGGGATTGAAAACAGAATGAGATAAAGCTCAGAGACTTTGCACAGGTCCAGTGGGGAGCCATAGCTCTGTTTGAAAGGATCTATGTTTGTTTGTTCTAGAGAGATGTTCAAATGATTTAGAAGAAAAAAATGGCTCACATTCACAGAGCTTTTTACAGTTTAAAAAGCAATCCATTTACCATCTTGGAGGTCAATTTCCCACGTAGCAATTTCCCCTTTGCAAATGTGAAAACTGAGGCTTGGGGAGATTGAGAGGTTTTCTAGTAAAGGGCCAGGTCCTGAACTCAGGCTTCTGACTCCAGATCTGATGTTTCTTCCACTTTTATTTATTGAAATCTCCATAGACAATGGAATTTTCTATAATATTTGATGGGACAATGCCTCTGTCTCTCAGAGATCATCAGCTTGTTTAAGGGAAAAATTAGCCCTGGGTCCATGTAATCTTTAAAAATTTCTCACTCAATTCTTGACACTTCTTTTCCAAATCCAGTTTGTTTTTCAGTGATGAGGCTCGCCTTGGTTTTTAGGGTTTGGTCTCTGAATTTTGGGGGATTCCTCCTGGTAACCTTGGGGCAAAGCAGGAGGAAATTCTTGGTCTGGACTGAGAAGAAATTTCATTGCTCACTTTGGGTTTCCCTACTGTGAGACCTCAAGTACAGCAGTAGCCAAGAATCTGGGTCTTTGGAGCAGAAACAGAGGTGGGGAGAAAGGAGGGGTGGCTGACAAGGGAGCCATCTTGTGCTTGGCAAGCTAAGCACTTTGGAGACAGGCAATGGAAGGGATGAGAGAATTTAAGTGTCTTTGTTCAGGATGGCAATCCCAGGGCTTTCCCAGAGACTGGCTTAATATTTGCTGAGTTGAAAAGCTCATACTCAGTCACTGTCTGAATTAGGCCAAAGGGATTGGAATGCTTAGTGGTATTCTGGAAGTCCTTTAGGGAGAAACATGTTGAAAGCCAGGAACACTGTCATTGATATGTCTGGTCTTCCTAAAGTCCAAATAGATTGTCCAAAGTAGAGGAATGAACAGGCTGATTCCATCATGCAATAGAAGAGTGGAAAGATCACAATTTCAGTTATCTATTATTGCATAGAAAATAATCCCCAAACTGGATATATGGAAAAAAATAGACCAAGCATATGCTGTGGATCATAGCTAGTGGTAATAGTCTGATGATGTTCTTTCAGAATTTGTAACAAATGTTCCACAGCAATGTAAGGTGCTGATGGAGGGGTGATGTATGGGAGTTCTCCACATTATGTGGGGTTGTTTTGAAAGCTCACAACTTCTCTAATTAAAAAAATGCCATCAACAACAACAACAACAAAATTAATCCCCAAACTTAGTGGCATAAAACATCCATGGTTTTTTTTTTTTTTGCTCATGATTCTTTGGGTTAGGAATTTAGGCAGGGCTCTGCAGCGACAGCTTGTATCCGCTCCTTGTGGGGCCGGCTGGAATGGCTTAGCTGGGGCTGGAACATCCAAAGAACCCTCCCTTGCGTGCTGGCTGTCTGCTGGGGTCCTCTGCCTCCACGTGATACCTTATCATTTAGCAGTCTAAGCTGAGCATCTGCCCCTGGTGGCTGGCTTCTAAAAAGGTGAGATACAGCTGTAAGGTCCTTGAAGCCTGGGCTTAGATGGCTCAGCACATCATCATTTCCACCTTATTCTAGTGGTCAAAGCAAGTCACAAGGCCTGCCCAGACTCACAGGGAGGGAAAAAAGTGGCACGAGCAGATGTTTCAGCGATGGGTAGAATTGTTGGTGGCCATGTTTAGACTTGATCTACTGCAGACACTGGCCTTGCTAGGAAAAGGTGTGAGTTTGAGTTCTGACCCTCTCACTGGCTAGTGGCCATTTATGCGTTAGTTACTCCACTCTCTTTCCTTCACCCCAGGCCTGCTCTTTATGGTCCTTTATATCTTGAAATTTACATTTCTTAAAGTCTCATCAAGCAAAGATGATCTTTACCTAATGTTCTTCACCCTGGCTCTTAGGAAGTAAGGACGGGGTTCCTTTGGTGAATCCCAGGAGAAGCGTAGGTCAAGAAGCCCTAATTCCCAGTTCATGGCAGAGAATACTGACTCCTCAAATGATGGGCATAGGCATTTTGGAAATCTCTAAGTGCCTTAGTCTTCCCCATGGTTCAGAAGGCTGCCCATGGGGTGCTTTGCCAGAGGAAGGTCCCCAGGTCTGCAACAAGCCAGAGCCCTTGGTGAATATCCCTAAGAATCGATGAATGCCCAGCCAGAGTCAAGATAAGAAGAACATAGACCTGAAGAGAAGATGTGGCAAGGAAAATGAGGTAGACTTATTAGCAAAGTCTGCTAGAAGAGGCTGTAGGGGACAGATTGAGAAGTGAGGTTTGGGGAAACCACGACCACTACTACCACTGGCTCTGCTTGCACCCTCTTAGCCACCTCCTCCACTATCCCCATCACCACCACCACCACACCCAATACCACCATCTTCACCACCACTTTTACCATCATTGCCATCACTGCCGCTATTACCAACACCACGGCCAATCCCATCACCACCATCACTATCACCTCCACCACCATCATCTTCACCACCACCAGTATCCCCACCAACACAAATGCCACCATCACCACCACTATCGGACCCCTGTTGTATGCCAGGAAACATGCTAGCGGCTTTAAATGGATTTAATCCTCACAACAATCCTACATAGTAGGTATTATGGTATTATTAGTCCAGTTTTACAGTGGAAGGATCTGAGGCTCAGAGAAGTTAAGTAATTGATCAAAGTCACACAGTCGAAAGCTACAGAGCCAGGATTTCAACACAGGCCTGTATGTTCTTCCAATACATAGGGCGTGGTGGTTCAGGAAGCTGAGTTGTTAGACAAGAGGCATATGCTCATTTTATGTACAACTGGGCCATGTTCTCCGGGTCAATGAGGCTCCTTGTGGCCTGTGACCAGGGCTGACCATCTGTTCCTTATTCCTTTTTCTGATGTTCTTTCACATATTCTGGACCATGTTTTTTTTTTTTTTTTCCTAGTCAGAACTAATAAACTATTTGAATCCCCCCCTTCCCCCCTTTTTGAGCTTTAGCTGTTTGCTGTTTGCACACAGCTCTGGAAGCAGATGGAACCTGATAGAAATCCCAGATGATAATTCAGACTGGAAATCTCTGTGAAAATACCCATGTAGCATAAATAACTCTGAGCTTATGAGGCAGAGAGGAAGACAGAGAAGGAGGGAGGGAGGGAGAGAGAGGCACGTTCACCTTGTGTACTTTTGGGTCCAATTGTGCCAGAACCCCTGAGACTTTGGGTCACCTGAACTCTCAGTGGTTTCTGTCCCTTGTAGCCGAAAGAATATGATTAAAAAAAAAAAGTATACAGCATTAATTAAGGGTCTGGCACATAGCAAACATTCAAAGGGTAGCTATTATTTTCATTAAAAAGAACATCTCTTCTCTCTGCACCCACTTGGTCACTGGTACCAGCAATTCCTCCCTCTGAACCTGGGTAGGGCTGCTGCCTCCTCCCTGGGAAAAACCTTCCTGGAGCTAATAGCAAACCCTGGCTGAGCACCTTCCCTGCGTCTGGCTTTCCCTTAGGGTGAAGAATCCCTCCTCACAGCAGCCACAGCTCCATTCCAGAGTCAGGAGTGTCCACAACAAATCAAAATTCGATGCCGGTGTACAACATGAGCTGGGGATCCGTCCAAGTGGGTGGAAAGAGCACCCTGCAACTGTTATTTCAAAAGTCAACTCCCCGTGCCTGCAACAGGATGCTCCGAGCACTTGAGCTGAATTCACCCACAGTGACATTAAAATTGGGTTTTGATTAGGGTTCTGACCCATCATAATCAACAGGGAAGTGTCTTTGCTGGGGCAGATTTGGGCCGAGCGGGCAGGGCCCGGCTGTCTTACTTCTGGAAGCCTGTAGCTCAGAATCTTTTGAGGACTTTGGGGGGAAACCTTCAGATGATACCCTATTAGGAAAGCAACTGTGGGCCAAGAGGCAGTTTTCTGAGGATTCATATTGAATTTTCCTTCAGGGCTTTTCTCTAATCTCCTGTTTGCTCCCCTTACTTTCATCTCTTCTTGGCCCACCTAAGCTCTTAGAGGTGGCCCAGGGCCATCAAGAAGGTGGCAGTGGGATTTAGAGGGGAGAGCCTGATTCTGTTTTACCCCCTCTCCTCCTCCCTCCATCGAATTGAACTTGGAAAGAGTTATTAATTCCTTAGGGCCTCGTCTGTAAAATAGGAATAATAGTAGCCTCCTGCCTGTCTCTCAGGGTTGTTTGGAGAAGAGGAAATAACAGTCTCAAAAGTACTTCGCACAGAGTAAAGCACCATTCAAAGGCCAAGGGTTAATATTTTTATTGTTATAATCATGGCTGTTTTCCAGAGATGCAGGTGACAATTAGCAGCTGGTAAACAGCACTTTGGATGTAATGCACGTGGCTCTTCTCTATAACCTTGACCTCTGTGACCTTGGCCAGGTTATGTAGAGCCTCAATACCTTCATCAATCAAATTGGGAAATAGTAATTCCATTCCCTTATGCTTGTAACTGTAGTGGTATTGTTCAAAACTCAGGCTGCAAAGCAGGACAACAGGGTGTTAGTAAGGTGAACCAGACTCATAGGAGAAAGACGGAGGAAAAGACTCAATCATCCTCAGGGGTTACTCTCAGTGTCAGGTGTGTGGCCAATCATAAGCTTTTAAAAATTAGTTTTTCTTTTGTGCTTTCTAGGTTTTCTCTAACGGCAATCTAAGTTTTCCATAAGACATGCCTTGAAATTTTGGAAGACTGACTCAAAATTCAAATCTGTGCCTGTAGCTTATTTTCCTGTCTCCTTCTGCAGGCCCACCTGCCTCCTCCCTTGGCAGCCTTTCCCAGCCCTCTTGGAGCTGGCCTGGCCAGTTCTGCCTTGGGCTCTGTGATGGTTAGGCTAATGTGTCAACTCGGCCAGGTAGTTGTGTCCAGGTGTTTGATCCTGCAAGCACAGGGCTAATTCTAATACAAGAACTTTTATGGACTTTGGCCACCAGTGAGTTTACTGGGTGGATGGCTGATTACATCTGCATCAATCAGGGAGATTGCCATCAGCAATGGGTGACACTTTTATCCAATTAGTTGAATGCCTTAAAAGGGGAAGTGATTTCAACATTCGGAGAGAATTTCCCAGCTCATCTTTAGACAGCCAACTTCTCCCAGAAACTCATCAAGGACCCTCACTGACTTTCATTGGAGGCCCTGGTTTGCAGCCTGCCTGTGGAACCTGGACTTGTGCATCCCCACGGATGCATCCCCATGGATTTTATAAAAGACTCTTATAAGATCTCATATTATTGACAGATCTCTCCTGTTGATTCTGTTTCCCTAGAGAACCCTGACTAATACAGGCTCCCTCAAAGGAGGCCCAGCCAGGGTGGACCTGGACATCCTCCAAGTGGGGCCCAAAAGGCCCTGCTGCTCGCCTGCCTGTGGTGCCACCCTGCTAGGATGGGGATCCTCTGTCAGTCTGGGATGGTTTAGGAGTTTTGCTTCAAGGCCTGCCATAGAATGGCATCTCTTATCCTCTCCCTTGCTTAGAGACCATGATTAAGCTGGAGCCAGGGGGTGGTGATGGAGCTTCCACGTGGTACCAGTATTCCATTCGATCTTCCCATCGCTGCCAAGAGGAAGCTGTTGCTACCAGCCCTATTGTTTTTGCAGATGAGGATACTGAGGTGCAGAGAGGTTATGTAACTTCCCTAAGTCATACAACCAGGAAGGAACTGAGCTGGGATCTGAACCTGAAGTCCTTGAATGCCAAAGGTGGGGCTCTTACCATTGACCAGAGTGTCTCAGGGGAGCACTGCGAGAGACTGCCAGCCAACTGTGCTGGGAGGAGTGTTGGGGAAGCAGGAGAGCATTTGAAGTGGGAAATACTTATGCAGTGCACTTGGTCACAGGTCAGCAATCAAATACGTCCCCCTCCTGGTAACATGAGAAGGAAGTTTGTCTAGTTTTCCTTGCCAGCAGAAGCAGGTAGGAGTTCTGTAGATCCTGCTGACTCCAAACTTTTCAAAACACTGCAGAAGAAAATCCCTACTATCTGGGTAAAATTTTCATTTTTATTTAAAAATTGATGCATCTCTATTTCTTAGAAAGAAGTTATTTTTTTTAAAGCACAAAATGTAATGATGTGATTTTGTTTTTAAAAAACAAAAAACAAAAATAAATCAACCAAACAACAGAAACCAAGAGCACAAAGGTGGTTGTGGAGTTGCACGGGCCGCCTTGTGGTGGACTCTGGGTGTGGCTCTGGCCAGGGGAGGGGCAGGCCACGTGTGAGCATGCATGAGGCAGCTGCTGGTGCTTCTCCCAAGCGCAGGCCCCGGGAGAGTGAGGTGGAAAGGAGGCTGGCATGATGGAGTCCCCACGGGCTCCAGAACTTTCCACAGGCTCTGCACCTCATCTTGATCATGGCCAAGCAAGGGCAGCTGGACAGTGTCCCCACCTGCCTCAGTCACTGCCCCCTCTTTCTAGAGGAGGAGAGTTAGGAGCAGCTAAGAAATGACAGGGCAGGATTAGAACCCAGCTCTAAGTGGGTTCAACGTCGCTTTAGGGTTCCATAGCCCCTGTTCCTTTGGAGGATGACCTCCCCTGTCTGGGGGCCCTGACCCTGCCTCAGGCGACCAATGAAAGGAAAAGAGAGGCCTCCCCCCGGATTGCACAGCCACGAAGGAGCCCCAAGTTCCCCCCTGACCGCACTTCTGAGGACACGTTCCTGTCCCTCCCGACACTGGGCCCTGCAGGACAGGCCCCACCGCAGGCATCTGCTTTGGATTAGGACGGCTGCGGCTCTGCAGAGACAGGACAGGCTGTGGTGTGGGGCTTGTGCTCACCCCGAGAAATGCCCTTTACAGATGGGGCAGGGAGAAAATACGGAGGACAGGAAAGAGAAATAAACAGATGCATGGCCGGCGTCCTGGGCGGTGGGGTCACCGCGGCGGGTCAGGGCATCGACACAGAGGCCCCGGGCCCTCATTTGCTGGGAGGGGGCCACGCCCGGCCGGGGCAGCAGAGGCTCGCTGTGTGTGCAGTGGCTTGGAGGGGCGCCTGCTGGTAGGAGCCCGGCTTTACCCTGAAGGGAGAACGGCATGTTCTCCAGAGCCACCAGGCCCGCAGCTGGCATCCACCACCTACCCACGGAGCTTCCGGCTTGGGTCGTCCACTGGGGCAAAACACCAGGCTTCAGTGTGGTGGCGGCAGTGACCTGCAGGACTGTCAGGAAGACTCAAAGAAGAGATTCATGGGTCCTGGCAAGCGCAGGGAGCCAGTGCCTTGGCCAGTCTCCCTCCACTAGGACGCAGCGATCTTGCTTTGCCTTGAAGAGATGTCCCCCGGGGGGGGGCTAGGAAATGGCTCCATGGCTGTGCTTCTCCTGGTTCAACACCGTGACTGAGGGGTCTGCAGGGAGAGGTGGGCCCAGTGCCCACCTGGGGGATGCGGGCGCTGCAGCCGAGAGAGGAGTCCACACACAGGGCCGTCTTTATTAACTCGTAAGACCCAGTGGAGGCCGTGACAACTCTGTTTTCTTGCTGCCCCATGCAAAAGGAGAGGCCGTGGGGTCAGAAGGCTTGGACTTCCCCTATTCCCTGGGCAGAGCCGGGGCCTTTCCGAGCCTGGGCTGTCTCGGAATGGCAGGATTGGGGGGGTGTTAGGTGGGGGAAGATATAATAATAGTAATGAGAATACCTGCTCTCCTTACCACCTGGGACTGTTGTAAGGCCAGATGAGGTAACACATGTGACTCTGCTCTGTCACCTGCAGACCATGTGTCATGTGTTAGTCACGGCCATCGTTAGGCTCTGGACGTACCTTAGAAATAGATGAAGAATGACACGTGGGGCCTGGTGGAGTGTCTATGACATGCCCCAGAGAGTATTGGTGGGAAGTCAGAAGAGGGAGGAGATTGTCAAAAGGGGCAGTCAGGAAAGGCTTCCTGGAGGAGGTGGGCTCAATATTGGTATTCTAATCTGTAAAATGGGGATGACAATAGCTTCTCTCTGAGTGGTCAGGAACACAAAAAGTGGGAATTCATGTCAAGCATTGGGTAGAGGTCCTGGCACAGAGGATACATTTAGTAAACGCTAGTATGATTTTTACTAGGATCATTATTAAGAGATGGATGGGTGGGTGGAGAGGGTGGGTGACTGGGCATGGAGAATGAAGTTACATGGGGAGCAGACATGGAGAAGCCCAGCTGGCCAGGGAGAGTGGCAGGAAAGGGTGGGATTATTGTGACTTCAAGAGCTTGTTACTGTTGCCATTATTTCTCGTCATCTGAGCAGAACTCTTCCCCAAACCAGTTTTAAGAGCTCCTATCTGATCCAACTTCCTAGCACCAAAGTCGCCCATGAAAAGTGCACGAGCTCAAAAAAGCAGTGAAGGATGAGAGCCGAGTTGCTCAGTTAGCATGGTTGTACAGGAGCAGATCTTCAGGGTCTCCTTAGGACCCCTGTAGCAGGGGAAAAACCCTCATTTGGGATTCACCAGAGATTTTATATGGCGGGGTCATCGGCCAAGCCTATTTGCAGCCTCTGTGCTTACCTGTGATTTGACTGTTCCAATACCAATCGATTCATATTCATTCATTCATTCATTCATTCATTCATTCATTCATTCTGTAGACATTTTAGTGCCTATCGTGTCCTGGGCCTTTCATTTGTGTGCTGGGCATCAGGTAGACAGCAGTGCAGGAGATGGACACAGTTCCTGGTTTCATGTAGCATTTATCTGACTTCAGGCTGCAGAAGACTTTGTCTGCCTCCTGTCCAGGTCCCCTGGCTGGGCTGACGCCCGTGAGGGGGAAAGGGTCTAGAAAGGCTGTCCAACAGCGAGGGCACCCCAGGCTGCAGTGTGAGTTGCTGAATGTGTATTCAGTTAAAGAGTGAAGTTCACCGCAGGCACTGGCTGAGGCAGTGAAAAAATGCAAAGGCAGATCTGGGATGGTTGCCGTCAATACCATACAGCCTTCTAATCTGGCTATTATCTTACTAACTGCTGTAACAGAAATTGCATGATGCACACCAACAGGCGGCATCGAACGGAAGGAATATAGCTTATTATAACAAGCCCTCTTGCCAGAAGCTGTGGAAGGCTGATATCGTTCAGTCTGGAATGACTGCAAAGCTCATTTTGGCTCTTGATCAAGGTCAGCAGACACTCATCAGACACATCACCAGCACCATACCTACACCCATGACAGGCAGCACTAATCAACCAGCAGACATTCATCAGACACCCCACCAGCCCCATTCCTCTACCTGTGGCAGGCAGCACTCGTCAACCAGCAGACATTCATCAGACACACCCCTACACCCATCCCTGCACCCGTGGTAGGTGGTACTAATCACCCGCAGCACTCATCCCTGCTGGCCTCACAATCTTTCTCAGAAAAGCCATTGCCACTGAAATTAGTGTGGGGATAAAAACTATTTACTGTCTAACCTGGGTCCTAGGGGCTTTTATGCTGACCTGGGCTCAGTGAATGGTCCTTGAGCTTCATTAGGACCATTAGAACTTGGGCAGCTTGTTTAAAAGTCAATTCCTGGGCTTCACTTCAGAGCTATGGAATAAGAGTCTTTGTGGTTAGGGCTCTGGAATTTTCCTTTTTAAATAAGCTGCTCTTTGACAAATGTTGATGGTCTCTTACTGAAGTGCTTTCTTCAAGATGAGTGCTGTCAGAAGAGAGTCTTCTGAGCCCTTCTGTGCAGAACTAATTCTGACAGACTTTGTTTTCAGGCAAAGGTCTCATTCCTGCTACCCTGTCTAATAAATCATTGGCTCTTTATGGGCATGAGAGGTGGGATCAGGTAGGAGGTAAGAGAACAGGCTCTGGCCCCTTTTTGCCTAGGCCCAAATCTCAGCACTGCCACTCACTAGCTGTGAAACCTTGGACAAGTTCCTTACTTCCTCTGTGCCTCAGTCTCTTCCTCTGTAAAATGGGAATAATCATAGTACTTACCTCACAGGGCTGTTGTGAGGATTAGATGAGTCATTACATATTAAGCACTTAGAACAGTGCCCACCCCCACCTAATAGCTCCATAGTGTGAGCTCTGTTTTATTATCTCCGAGAAGGAAAGGAATTTAAAGGTCGTCTTGCCCATTCTCCAACTTTCAGGAAGCCCATGGCACTTGCCAAAGTTAATTAAAACACGGTCAGCACATTCTTACTATTTTGGACCCAAACGCCCGTTTCAAAACATACTTAGGAGAAATGGGGGACAGTTGGGCCCTAGATATGCTACTTCGGTGGTTCTTAACTGAAGGGGATTTTGTTCCCCTGGGGACATTTGGAAATGTCTAGAGATATTTTTGGTTGTCACAACTGGCAGCAGGGGAAGAGGTGGGGGTTGCTGCTGGCACCTGGTGAGCAGAGGTCAGAGATGTTGCTAAACATCCTTTACAAAGCACAGGACAGTCTCTCACTATAAAGAATGATCTTGCCCAGAATGTCGGTAGTGCCACTGTTGAGAAACCCCGCCACTTCTACAGGAGACAATCTTCACAGTGGAACCGACAGACTTTAGAGCCCATGAGACAGGGGTTTGCCTTCTGACTCTTCCTGTGCCAGCTGCGTGGCCTGGAACAAGTTACCAAACCCCTATGGACATTGTGTTACCCTTTTGAAAACATGGAGATGAATAACGTTGAAGGGTTACTCTGAGTTATTTGGGAAAATATATATAAAATGCCAAATGGAGTGCCCAGCACATGGTAAATACTCCAGAAGTATTAATTCCTCATTCCTGCCTTCAATGGAAAACCATTTTTCATTCTCCCCTCAGCCTTCTGCATCAGCAGGAAGATTCTCAGTAGCTTTAACCTTCCCACATTGATCTCATTTTTCAATTCTTTAATCATCTTTGTGGTATTTTGCTGAATCCTGTCCAATTTTCTCAAGTTGGTCAGATGCCCCAGGTCCAAGGAATGGGAGAATTATTGCAAGATTCTTTCAGAGACACTCCCATTTATACATCCGTGTGTGCCTTTGAATGGCATCCTTTCGGCACACTGGGAACCTGGCCGGTCCCTCGGACCTTTCATCTACCTTCGTCACATATATTCATTCTTTCTAGTGATGTGAGTTCTCTGCTAGTTTCCCAGGTTACATAATGAAGAATTGTCAATGATAATTTATAAGGATATAGAAATAAAAAGAGTTAAGGAGTGGAAAGTGGGAACAGATAGGCATAAAAAAGCTATGGTTTAAAAATTATTTCGGGGAGCTTTGGGTAGGAAAGAGGAGGGAGAGAATTATATAATGAATTGAAGGCCAACCTTGAATATTAATTACCTGCCTTCATAGTGGATTGGAGAAGTGACTGGAAAGGGGAAGTAAAGCCAGTCCATTCCTTCGAATCCATGGCATGGAGCCCTGAGGCCTTGTCCTCCTGGTGTGGAAAAGCAGGGGAGGGTAGTAATTTAGAGCCTGTGTTCAGGAATCAGAAGGACATAGATCTGATCCATTAGCTGCACTGAATGATCCTGGATAAATTATCTCCTTTTTCAAGACCCCATTTTTGAAGGGTAAAATGGTGATAATGACACCTCTACCTAGAGATGTGTTACAAAATAATGGTGTAAAACATTGAGCACAGAACTAGACACGTTGTAAATGTTCAATAAATGGTAGATGATGATGATGATGATGATATGATAATGACAATGACATGATTGCCTACTGCTAAGCAACTGCTAGATGTCTTTATCAACTCTATCTATGTATCATCATCTATCTAATCGTCTGTCTGTGTTCTTTTTTTTTTTTTGTTGTTAGATTTTATTTATTTATTCATCCATCCCCCCCTGCTGCTTGTGCTCGCTGGGTCAGCCAACCATGCCGTGCGGGCGGGCTTGCCTGCACCAGGAGGCCCCGGGAACCGAACCCGGGGCCTCCCATATGGCAAACGGGAGCCCCACTGATTGAGCCACAGCCGCTTCCCATGTGTTCTTTTTTTAACTCTCCATTATATTTGCAGTTGTGTCCTGGAGCTGGCTTGTGCACATCTCTTCCCAGTTCAGTGACATCAGATTTGTATCTTGACCATGGTGGGAAGACTGGCAAGCTTACACATCAAGGAAATTGGCAAACCTACACATGAAAGCTTTTCTTTTCCCCTCAGAGCGCCAATTCACCAGCATACAATGGTGAAAACATATTTTGCTTCTCCAATTAGACTCTAAAGTCATTTAGGGCTCAAGATATGCTGTATTCACTTTTGGTCCCCACAAGACCTCCCATGTGTCTGTACAGTAGGCTCTCAAAAGATGGTGTGGGCTGATAGGATGAGTGAGCCAATAGCAAAGGAGAGGGTATAGCAGAAGTAGACTTAATAAAAGGGGAAGGAAAAGTTGTTTCAGAAAAACTGGTGGATGAGTACACAGGAAGGGAATGAAGGACTGAAAAGAAGAGGGAGTGTACAGATTGGGAAAATTAAGCTCATAAAAAAAATGGTGGAATGTTCCAATAAAGTACAGTCAAAACAATGATAAGAAGTGTGGAAAACTAGAAAGATGTTATTCATAATACTGTTAAATAAAAGAAACCAGGCTAAAAACAGTTAATATGATTTCATTTTTTTGGGGTATAAATATGTGTTTATAGAAAAACATCTGAAAAAGAACTCATCGTAACACTAAATCTGGTTACTCCTCCCATACCCCTCCCCCCATACACATATATATTTTTGTCTTTACTGATAGCACTGGTTTTTAAGGTCAGGGTTTTTTAAGATTGCTGACAAAATGACTATGAAAGTACTCGTGGTCTGACAAAGGATTTTCTCTAACTTGTGAATTTATCTATATGAAAAGTCATATATCAACTTAATGCATCACAGCTGTGATGCTTGAACTTCTAAGGAATGGCTTCAAATGAGAAAAAGTTAATTTCATGAAACAGGGACTGCCCTGAAGAATTAAGGAGACAGCACCAGCATCCGGGAGCAGGCGTGTTCCTTTGTAGAGTGGTGACTCCCCAAAGCAGCTGGGAAAGCTGGAGCGTTCCTTCGGAATAACAAGACAATTCCAAACATACCAGCCTCCCAGAAATGCGGCACTCGCCGTCTTCAGCCCCTGGTGAATTTGGTGTCTAATGAATGGCAGGTGTTAGAATGCAGGCAAGAGTTTCCTAAGGAAGATTCTGATTCATAGACAGAAGACGCATTTCTGTCCTCAAGAAAGTAGTTTCATGGGAGGTAGATGAGCAAGCTGAAAGTCCCAGTAAAGTGCCATCAGAGCCCTGAGAGAGCAGGCAGTGTGTTCCTGAGTTGGTGGCTCAATCTGCCTTGCAGTAGAACAATGGAAGATTTGGATATTTTCTTCATATTCCATTCTCCTGAGAGGCAGAATGGTGGAGTCGCAAGGAGGCTGGACTGGAGCTAGAGTGAAGGGGTTTAAGTTCTGGCTCTGTGTGTATCGTGGGGATAACTCAACTACACTGTGCCTCAATTTCCCAATCTGTGAAATGGAAGTGATGTTTCCCTACTTCGTAATGTTACTGTGAGGCTTGAATGAGGTGATACATACAATGCAGTGAGAGCAGTGCCTGGCGCTCAGGAGGTGGTGCCACGGGGATCTTGTTATCATTAGCCTTGGGTTGTTTTCTTCTCTGTTCCTGGTTCTCCTCTCCCCCTCCCCTTTCTCACCTCTTCTTCCTTCCCATCTTCCCCCTCTTCTCTGCCTCTCTTATCCTCCCCATAAGATAGATTCCAAAATCAATAGAGTAATTCCTGTATTCTGAAAGAAACTTAGAATCTTTCTCTGGGATATTTTCCCCTCCAGGATAAGCTTGTACCTTTTGATACTGCTCAGAAGGACAAGTTGCTTCTTTACACACCAGTTTACCAAGGAAATATTTATTTTCCATTGCACCTTCTAAATGCGAGGCATGAGGCTGAGTGTTTTATGTGCCTTATTTTATTTCACTGCATTATCAGCCCAACCTGAGAAAGGTTGCATGACCCATTCAGGTCCAATAGGATCTCTAGTTCCTTGCAGTCCCAGTGAGGGCGAGAGCCCATGTCCCGTGGAGCAGATGCCTCTTTGCATTGCCGTGTTGATCAAAGCCAAGGCCTTTCTTCCAGAGTTCCTTGGCATCCTGTCTTCCAAAGCAAGTCAACATCGATTTGCTACAGCCTTTGAGAGTTGCCCAGTATATCAAGCAAAAAATAAGAATTCTTCTCCCATGTCATTGAAAGTGGGATCTTCTGTTACCAATTTATATATTACAGGAATATTCTTGCCAGTGGTAACTCCACGTTGGTTAGAAGAGTCTTGGTTAAATAGGGAAGATATTACGTGGGTCAGATCAGTGGCAAACGTGTGGGTGGGCCAATGGTGGGGCAGATCAAGGAGAAATGGAGCTTACACCCTGGGAATATGCAAAGACCGACCTAGGATGCAAGAGATGGAGTGTGGTGGATCCACAATTTCAGAACAGTTTAGTACTGTTACTGATGGTTTTGTGGGGGCTAGAGGGGTGAGGAGTCTTGGAAAAGGGGCACATCCTGAAATATGCAATCCCATAATACCCCCTTCCTTTCTTCTTCCTTCTCTGTGCTGAGTTACATTTCTTCCTGAAGGCAGCAGAAGACGGCTGCCCAATTTCAGGTACTAGAAGTCAACTTTGAACCTAAAAAGGTTTTAGCAAAGCAGTGTTATATTTTCTCAAAGTGGGTGAGCCTCTCCCCATTAGGATTCTCCTGTGACAAAAAAAAAAAAAAAAAAAAAAAGCCATATTGTTATTGGTATGCTTTTATAAGTCTTAGGGATTTATAAAGTGTTTTTTACATTTATCATTTTAATCAACTATCAGAACAGATTTTTTTTTTAAGACAAAAATCCCAGGTTCAGAGATGGGTCTTGATCAAGGTCATATTTTCACATTTTCCTGGGGTAGACATATATGGGTATTTTTCTGGAAGTGGACTTGCTGGGTCAAAGAGTATATGCATTTTAAATTTTGATGGACTGGGCCAAAATGCCCTCTCCAAAGGCTGTACCAATTTTCAGGTTTTCTACTTCTTCTCAAGATGCTTCTGGAAAGCTGTATTTTATCATGAAACCTATTTTATCTACTTTCAAATTTATTGGCCCATGTTTTTAATATTGTCTTTTTATTTTGAATAAATTTACTATATTTTTCTGTTTATCTCAATATTTTTTGGCATTTTATGGGTCTTTCTTCCTTCTCAATTGTCGGAGGTTGACTATTTTATTGGTCTTTCAAAACGCTCTTGATAAAGTTGGTCATCTTTATTGTCCTTTGTTTCCCATTTCATTATATTAATTTTTCCTTACATCTACTTTCTGTGGGTTTATTCTGTTGTGCCTTTCCATCTTCATCAGTTGGATACTTGGCTTATTAATTAAATTTTAAATTGAGATAAAATTCATATACCCTACAATTTATAAAAGTGTACAATTCAGTAGATTTTAGTATATTCACAAAGTTGTGCAACCATATCACTATGTAATTCAAAAACATTTTCATCACCCCAAAAGGAAACCTTAAACTCTTTAGCAGTCACTCCTCATCTTTCTTCTTCCTCCCACCAGCTCATGGCAACCACCAGTCTGTTTTCTGTTTTTATGGATTTGTCTATTATGGAAATACAATATGTAGTCTATGTGTCAGGCTTCTTTCACTTAGCATAATGTTTTCAAGGTTCCTGCACATTGTAGAAAGAATCCTTGGTTCATTGCTTTTCTGGCTGGATAATATTCCATTGTGTGGATATACCACATCTTGTTTATCCATTCTTCAATTGATGGCTATTTTGGTTGTTTCCACTTTTTGGTTATTATGAATATCATTGTTATGGGCATTTGTGAACAAGTTTTTGTGTAGATGTATGTTTTCAGTTCTATTGGGTGTATACCTAGGAGTAGAATTGCTGGGACATACGATAATGCTTTGTTTAACTTTTTGAGGAAGTGCCAACTGTTTTCCAAAATGGATGTACCATTTTACATCCCCACCAGCAAAGTATGAATGTTCTAATTTCTTTATGTCCTCACCAACACTTTTTCTTTTCCATATTTTTGATTACTTCAGCTGGCTGGCTGAAGTAGGAACTTCTTTTCTGACTGATGAAATCATCTACTGATTGGATGAGACTTCTCTTATTGCTGAAGGCAAACTCCTTTGTTGATTGTGGATGTAATCAGTCACAGATGCAGTCATCTGACTAATGATTTAAATCCATAAAATACCCTTAAAATAACAATCAGGCTAGTGCTTACTTGGTCAAATAACTGGATGCCATACCCTAACCAAGTTGATACATGAAATTAACCATCATACCACCCTAGAGGTGTGAAGTGATACATCATTGTGGTTTTGATTTGCGTTTCCCAGATGACCAATGATATTGAGCATCTTTTCATGTGCCATTATACAATTATATATCTTCTTTTGAGAAATGTCTATTCAAGTCCTTTACCCATTTTTAGTTGAGTTGTTTGTCTTTTTTCTTGTTGAGTTGTAGGAGTTATTTATATATTCTGGCTAGTCAACTGTTATTAGATATATGATTTACAATTATTTTCTCTCTTCTTTAGGTTGTTTTTCTATTTCTTGATAGAATCCTTTCATGCACAAAACTTTTAGTTTTAAGTCCTATCTATTTTATCTTTTGTTGCTTGTTCCATCTTTTATTTTTAATTTCTTTGTGGTCTTTGAATTTAAAGTGAGTCTATTGTAAATAACATATAGTTGTTTAATATATATTTAAATCCATTCTGCTAATCTCTGAATTTTAAATGGAGAGCTTAATACATTTACTTTTAACATAATTACTGATAAGGTAGGACTTATGCCTGTCATTTTTGTATTTGTTTTCTGTATGTCCTATGCTTTTCTGTCCCTGAATTTGTCCATTACTGACTTCTTTTGTGTTAAATATCTGTTTCCTAGTATAGCATTCCTTTGTTGTTTCTTTTATTATGTATATTTAAAATTATTTTCTTAGTGGTTGTCCTGAGGAGTATCATTAACATTTTAATTTATAATCTAGTTCAAATGAATATCAAGTAAATTTTAAAATTATACAAATAACTTTGCTCCTATATAGCTGCATTTCACCCATTAATTATGCCATCATTGTCCCAAATTACATTTTTAAACATTGTGTTCCCATCAACATAAATTTATAATTACTCCTTTATAGAGTTGCCTTTTAAATAAGGTAGAAAAAAGAAGTCACAACAAAAAATACATCTATACTTTCTTTACCATTTACCTATATGGTTGCCATTACTGGTACTTTTTATTTCTTCATGGGGATTTGAGTTACTGCCCAATACCCTCCGTTTCAGCATGAAGGACTTCCTTTAGTATTTCTTATAGGGAAGGTCTATTAGTAATGAAATTCTCTGTCATTATTTACCTGGGAATGCCTTAATTTCTCCTTTAATTTTGAGTGATAGTTTTGCTTGATATAGAATTTTTGGTTGTCTTCTTTTAGCACATTGAATTTGTCATCCAACTGCCTCTGGCCTCCATGGTTTTGGATGAGAAATTAGCTGTTAATCTTTTTGAAGATACTTTGTATGTGATGAGTCACTTCACTCTTGCTACTTTCACGATTCTTTCTTTGTCTTTTGACAGTTTGATTATGATGTCTAGGTTTGTATCTCTTTAAGTTTATCCTACTTGGGATTTGTTGAGATTCTTGGATGTGTAGGTTAATGTTTTTCAACAAATTTGGGCAGCCATTCTATTTTCTGATATTCTCTCTGCTTACTCTCCTTTCTGGTACTCCCATTATGTGTATATTTGTTGATTTTTCTTCATTCATTCTTCTTTCTGAAGACTGGAAAAGTTTCAAATGATCTATCTTCAAGTTCACAGATTCTTTCTTCTGCCAGCTCAAATCAGCTATTGAGCCCTTTTGGTGAATTTTTTTGCTTCAGTTATTGTATTTTCAACTCCAGAATTTCTAGTTGGTCCTATTATATAATTTTTATCTCTTTATTGATATTCTCCTTTTAGTGAGACATCATTCTCATACTTTAGTTTGTTAGATGTGGATTTCTTTAGTCATTTGAACATATTTATAAAGCCAATTAAAAGCCTTTTATTTTTTCAAAATTCTTGAATAATTCATTCACAGAGAGTCTGTAGATGTGGAAATTCTGGGTCCTAATGACTAAAGGTGCCTTTATTTTACTGTTTTTCATTTTTCTGGATTTAGAATTCTAGGCTTAACATAATTTTCTTTATGACTTGGTTGTTCTTGTCTTCTAAACCAAGTGTTCTTCAAAAGAATTTTTATGTCAACCTGTTTTTTATTTCCTTGAAAACAAGGGGCTATTCCTTTTGGAAGTTTTTAGGAATTTTTAAAAAATTTTGGGTGTCCTAAAATGTTAT
Source organism: Tolypeutes matacus (assembly GCA_026826555.1). Classification (NCBI taxonomy): domain Eukaryota; kingdom Metazoa; phylum Chordata; class Mammalia; order Cingulata; family Chlamyphoridae; genus Tolypeutes; species Tolypeutes matacus. Next base: position 7,810,783 of record JAKSZT010054540.1, read on the forward strand.
CAAGAATCTAGCTCCATAAATAACTTGTTGCATGGCATTGGGCAAGTGTTTTTAGTCTGCCTCTAATCATTGCCACATCTGTAAAATGGTGGGAAATAATGGTTCCAACCTCATAGGGTTACTGTGAGTATTAAAATACTGTCAATACTGTATATAAACCACTTTGCTCAGTGCCTCAACATAAAAGAGTTCAATTTCTAAATTATTATATGATTTATTATTCTACAGAGAATAATAATAATATTTAGTAGGCTGTTTTTAATGTGAATGCTCATGCCTTTCTTTTATTGAAGTATTTCTTTATACTAATTCTTTGATTTTTTTCCCTGTTCTTGTTTTCTTTCTTTTGAATAGACTTGGGTAGACTCTTCAAAAAGCTTTTCTCTCTGCATCTTTTATCTATATATTAGAAGACTTTATATTGGTTCTCTTCCACACTGTTGATGTCCCTTAAAAGTCTAGGGATACTTTGTTCTCCATTAATATTTTGGATTGAAGGACTAGGGTTGATTAGCATAAGCCACTATTGTGGATTTCTTCTTAGCTGTTTAGCTGTCATGAACATTATGGTTTTTATCCTTCCAGTTTTTTTATGCTTATGAAAAAATGGAATCCTTCTGTAATTTGTTCTTAAATGTTGTGTTTGTTACATGTATTGCGAACATATTTACATGTTATTAATTATCCAAACATTCTTTTTTAGTAAATGTATAATATTACATGTGTACACCAAAATTATATACTCAATCCCCTCATTGATGAACATTTCTGTTTTTTTCCAATGCAGCAATGAATATCCTCATAGATAAATATTTGTACATGTCTATGGCTAAGGTCATGCATGAATCCACCCCCCATAATTCCAAAAGGTTGTCCAGCAAAAGTTATAACAAATTATAACTGATAACCCTATCAGCAACAAGGGTTGTGATTTAATGTAAGCATTCCTTAACTTTGGGTGGTTCTTCTTCATAGAATGGACACAATTTCATCCAAAACAATGCTTGCCAAAGCTGGCCTATCATCAAAATTACCTAGGGTTTTTATTTAAATTTCAGCTTCTTGGACCCACCCTTGGAAATTCTGATTTGCTATGTCTGGTGCTGGGCCCAGGAATCTACATTTTTAACAAGCTTCCAGGTGATTCTAATGACTAACCAAGTTTAGGAAATAAGTTTAGGAAATAGGCTCTGAAAGCTGAAGAGCCTGCAGGGATGGAAGATGGGGGTGGGTGGAGCCAATGCAGTGTCCCAGGTGCTTCCCAGTAGGGGAGATGGTGATGGTAAGAATGCAAAAGTGCATTCTGAAAGTAGCACTGACAACTTTGGAGGCTTAATGTGGAGTTTCAATGTAAAAAGTAAATGTACAAGCTCTCAATGAGGACTTAAGATCAGGAGCATGAGAGATTTGGGCTTTGAGGTGTAATCAGTTGGTTGGAGAGTGAAGATAATGTTGCCAGGGAATTAAAACCCTGATTCCAGAAGGATCTGCTAGTGTGTACCATGTGAGGCTGGGTATCTTTCCCTCAATGGAGCCTCAGTGTTTGTATAAACTGAATGGGTTGGATGACATCAGGGACTTTTTGAAGTGTGGGAGCACAAAACCACAATGGTGGCGGGGATGGCTGGGTAGGTGCAAGTCCAAGTTATGCCCCCCAACTTCTTTCCAGGGCTCCCAACTTTATCCACATTACACTGGGTTTCCATGTAAGATTTTGTCTGGAAAAATATTTCCTGCTGCCAAAAAGCTTGAAAATCCCTGGACTAGATGGCCTTTCAGCTCTAAAAATCCATATCATTTTGTGAAGTAAGTCCAGGGAGAGGAGAAACAGTCCTGAGCGAGGGGTTGAATGGATCAGAGGGGTTATCCAGAATGGATGTTTTCAATCTTATTTTAATTTGAGGGCTGACCCTTTTGATGGTAGCTATAGCTCCCAATTTCCACCTCAGAATCTGTGTATTCCCCGAGCCAACTCAGAGTGACCTCCAAGGAAAATTCTGGCTACTTTCCCATCAGATTCTTAGATTAAACTTGCTGGGGGACGTCTCCCACTTCACGGGACCCTGAGTCCGGGAGAGGCCATGGTGCTTCCTCTGTTAATACCTTGGTCATGTCTTGCTGTTTTAAAGTTTTTCAACAATAGGGTATGTTTAACGTTCTTTCAACCTCCTTTCAAGCCGGGAATTTAAGGTGTTCTGCTGAATGCTGAGCAAACAAGGCTTTAGCTAACCGGCTGCTTTGATCTCTGAGAACTCATAGGAGCAAGAAGGGAGGAGATGAGCTGGGGGCCCTGGAGGAATTAACTGTGAAAACCTGGCCAGGCTTTGTTGGATGGGGAAGCCAGGGTGGGGTGTTGGTGTCTGGGGAACAGATGTGAACCTAACTTGATCTTCTGCAGCTGCAGACAGAGGTTTGCCAGAGGTGAAGGAGAGTTCCCGCAGCGGCCAAAAGTCACCTCGGTGTGGGCCACCAGTGGACTCTCCTCGGAGGAAGCTGGAGTTTTGAGCTGTTGGTGCAGTTTTGCAATTTGATTCCAGTGAGTTAACAGATTGGATGGAAAAAAGGTTTCTTTTGAGAAGTCAGGGATTTGATGGATTCTATCTCTGTGTTATTATATTCATTTCTAAACATTCCAGAGAGGTGATAGAGGGACAAAACCAGTTTTCCTCAGGAAATTTTATTGCTTTGTGATCTCAATAGAAATCAGAGGCAGGGCAGGGTGGGGCTGGGTCACAGAATGAGCTGTTTGCTCTAGAGCAACATGTCCCCGAGTTTGTTCTGGGGAACTCTAGTCCCAAGAGAGTCTCCAAGTGGTTCAGGGTCAAATAAGTTTGAGAACCTGCATGTCATGTGTTGTATTCTTCTTGGAGATTCAAAGCACAGTTGAATAGTAAAGCCTTATGAAATGACTTTATAATCAAGAATTCTCTTTGATTTTATTGAACTGAGAAATTCCCAAAATTAATTGACCAGGGAATCATAATTGGGGTGGGGGTGGGGCAAAGTTGCCAGTTAATAGCAAATAGCTCACACTTCAGTAAAGGTTGGTCTACTCAGGGAAATTGAGTTCCTTTAGCCCAGGGTTTCCTTGGCACTCAAAGACTGAGGGATCCTGTGGCTCTTCCTGTTATCCTTGGTGACATCAACTAACTGGGAGTTCCTCCTTAGGAACCCAGTCCACTGCATTAGTCTAAATAGAGTACCGCTGGTTTTTATTTCCTTCGGTGAAAAAAATCTATATGTTTGTTTAAGGTGTGAGCAAAGTTCCCAGATATATAGGGGAAAGAATTCAGAATTAGAGTTTCCAGCCCTGTATTTTCTCCCTATACCTAGTCCACGTTATTCTGGAGGAGCTAGAGATGGCCGGAAGGCAAGGTCCTCCAGGCCACAGTGAATGTTCCAGGGATGTGAGGTTGTGAGCCTGTTGGCACTTATCTTACCATCAGAGAGTCATCTGAGGGCCTGGACCTAGCTGTGCCTGAAGTCTATGCCGTTTAGTTTTGCTAATGTCAGCTATGTTTTCTGACACTTGAAACTCTAAGAGTCTTTACTAATATAGTCCTCATCAGTGACCTTCTCTTGGGAGCTAAATATCTATTTCTGAAACGATAATGATAGGAATTCATTTAAACACCCTCCCCTGACTGCTCCACCCCTAAAGCCAGGGCAAGCAATAGAGAAATTAAGTTAATGATTATCATCATTGGTTAATCATAATCAATTATTCTTTTCTTCTAGAAGTCACTTCTAGGAAGTTTATCTAGTCCAAAGCTCCATCCTCTCCTTCCAGTACTTCTACAGAATGTCCACTAAGAGGTTTCTGGCTTCTTCTTAAATACCCCAAGGGCCAGACAGCTCACTATCTCTTGAGGAAACAAGAGCTTCTCAGGGAGCTCTAATCAGGCTAATTTGAAATCTGCTGGCCTGTCATTTTACCTTTTGGTCCTGGGCTGACTGCTGCCCAAGTCTAATCCCTCCTCCATAGGACAACCTTCCAAATGCTTAAAAATAGCCACGCCTTCTCCTTCAGAGATCAAATAAACATCCCAGCTTTACCTTTGGAACCAGTTTTGATTTTCCTCACTGCTCTTCTATGAGTGCACTCTAGACAGGTTGTGAATTTTCTTTGTTTCAACCTGGATTGCTTTCATTTATGATTCCAAAAGTCATATATTTCCATTGTAGACTATTCAGAAAAGTAACAAGAAAATAAAATTCTCTAGTAAGCAAGCTGCCCAGAGATACCATCTTGACCTTTGGCAACTCTCCTTCCACTGTCCTTTCATGTGTGTGGACTGCACGTACATGACTGGGCTGGGCCTTTGTCACCTTCCTCTTCACTTCTCCCTGGCCAAGAGGCTGGAATGCAGGGGATGTGCCTGCAGCTGGACTTCTGTGACCTGGGCTTCCAGGTGGGTTTGGATCTGATGAAGGCAGAGATCTGATGGAGGAGGGAGAGGTCAGGGTGTTCATGTCCCTGTTCTGCCTTTGCGGTCTCTCTCATGCGCTGTTGTGTCCCTCAGTAAGTCACCCTATTCCTCCCAGCTCAGCTTGCTCAGCACTGCTCTCTCTTCCTCTAGTGCCAGTAGTTGCGTCTGCTTTTGACCCTTTGCTACCATTTCTGGGCTACTGTGCTATCTTTTGTGGTTCCCCCACTCTTACCCCTTTGGAAATAAATCTCTGTTTAGTTTGCTAAAAACTGCCAAAGCAATACACCATGACAGTGTCCAAATCAAGGAACCATCAGGCAAGGCTTCCTCTTGAAGACTGGCACATGGTGGCACCTCGCTTCTCCTCTAGGTCTCATTGCTTCAGCTTCTGGCTTCTTCTCTCCCGGGTTCCATTGATTTCAGCTTCTTGTTCTTGTGTCATTCTCTCTGCTTTGTGGCTTTCTCTCTGTCTCTGTGGCTCCCTCTCTTTGTATTCATCCTGTTTATAAAAGATTACAGTAAGAGGATTAAGACTTACTCTGGGTCATGCCTTACTGAAGTAATCTAATCAAAGGCCCTTAACCAAAGTAATTTGATCAAAAGGTTCACACCCACAGGAATGGATTAATTTAAGAACATAATTTTCTGGGGTCCAGAAAAGCCTCAAACTCCCATACCATCCTCTATTATCCTATTTCCAAATGCCATCTCTTTCCTGTAGGAGGTTTGACTGATATGATTGTGTTTTACAAAGATGAAATATACTGTGCCTACTGATTTATAACGTATCTCATTTACTGAGATATTTAAAACCTCTTCATATTGGTAAATATTCCTCTACAACATAATTATTAATGGATGAGTGCTTTTTAAAAACAAGCATATCACACTTTATTTAAACCCTAGGATTAGAAATCAGTTTTTTACTCCAATTAATTTTTCCCCATCACTTTGGGAATACTTTGGTGAATATCCTTGTAGATAAATCTTTGCATATGTTCACCATTTTGAAAACCCTAGTCCTGAAGATGATCCAGGAAGTCCCAAATCCCTTGGTGACCTGAAGAAGGAACTTAATTCTGTCGTCATCAGGAAACACACAGATCACACGATCCCCTTCCTCTCCTAGACATGGCTCAGGCCCAGCTTAGGTAAGCCCAGCCCAAGGCTGGCAGAAGCAAGTAGGACCTGGTAAAGAGTTCCAGAAGATTCTCTCTCTCTGTCAGCTGTCTCTCACCCTGCCAATGAAGATTTTTCAAGCTTCTTCCTTGCCCCTGGGACTTCAGAACTTGAATTCAGCACCCAGAGCTGACCATATGATCTGATCATAGTCCTAATGCTGGGAGCCCTTAGAACTTGAAGCCCCATCATCTGTACCGGAAGCAAAACCTGAAGACTGCTGTGTAGATCACTCTCAGCTCCCCTTTGGAATCTGTTGACAGGAATCTCTGAGAAAGCCATTTGAGTTTGGAAAGCTGGACTTTTCATTCATGATGCCTTCTGAGGGTTTGGTTGAGGGCTAAGCGTCCCTTGGGTGCTCAGTAAGGACATGCTGATAGATGAGTTATACCACCCCATCACATTCAATTTCCCTTTTTGAAACAGCTTTGTTAGAGATATCTGGAATACTGTTCTCTGGCTTTATTTTTCCCGGAGTAGGGATCAGACAATGATGCTGCCAGGTTCCCAGCAGCCTAGAAAAGCAGCTCCCCAAGGGAAGTGTGCTTGGAAGCAAACATCCAGTGGGGAGGCCCATCACCCCGTTAATGCAAGCTTCTCCAGGACCCAACCACTGCATAGACTCTTGGTTCAGGTGGGTATGCTCAGAGCTGTAGCAGTGAATTATTTGCTGAGTTTTCTGACATCCCTAACTCCTGAACTGGGTAACATTGTGGTCTGCTCAGTGAAGAGGTTTGTAGCTAGGGAAAAACCGTGCTCAGTGAATTTCTACCTAATAGAACCTATTTTGGAGAAGCTGTGTGGAGAAGTGGAAAGAGTTGAAAATTTGTGTTTGGAAGACCTTGGTTCAAGATCTCTTGTCTCAATGTATTAGTCATGTGATCCTGGGCAGGCTCCTGTAGTCTTGGTTTCCTCATCTGTAAAACAAGCATAATAGTCATAATTTATAGGATTGTTGAGAAGCTCGAATGAGAGAATTTGAAAGCACACTATTTCTGAGCTTTGGGTTCTACTATGGTTGGATTTTTGCAAGTGTATATGTCCTGCTTTGTCCATGTCAGATACAGGGCAACTAACTGAGTGGTACCACATGATTCTCAGCAAACACTGATTGATTGACATAAGAAAATTCCAGATGAAGGCAACACTGAAATTAGGAGCTGGCTATGTGTGTTGTGAAATGTTTTACTTCAGTGCTCTATTGGATGGCTAAATCCCTTTGAGATCACTGACCAACCAAAATATAATGTGAGCCACATGTTTAATTAAAAAAATTCCTGGTTGCTGCCTGAGAACCAGAGTTGGTCCTGCTTGACCGCAGGTCTTACAGGCACTTGAAAATGTCATATCAATTAGTTCAGCAGCCACCACCCCTGCACAGCACCACCACCACCTGTGAGGACGGTGGATAGCCTTTGCCAGAACCCACTGGCCTCAACAGTTCCTGGGTGGAGCTACCAATGAATAGCGGCAATGGGAAAAATGGGGGGCTTGGCATGTGCCTTCTTTATCCTCTGTCCACAGTGGAGACATGGAGAAGATTCTTTTGGATGCATAGCATGAATCAGAACAGAGTAGTCCAAGGGGCAGTTCTTTCCCACAGGAAGATGGACGGATGGTGTTGGGTTGAATGTGGAAAGGCACACCAGCAGGAACCACAGCGCTCAGTCAGAAGAAGTTGAAGAAGAGAAAGAAGTTGAGGCTTTGAAGACCAGTGGTAGCCTGGGTGTCCGACTGGTCCAGTAGACCTGAGAACAGTCCACCTATGGAGTTCCACTTCAGGCACCCTGAGCATTCTGCTTCTTTAGGCATGAGAAAAAGTGGAACCACAGAGAAAGGGGGTATTTTCTCTGCAGAATTTTCTTAAGTTGTTCATCCCATCTTTCCTCATTTTCCATGTTTTGGTTTGGGGGCGTAGGCATCTATACTGGAGAACGACTGAGCACACCTTCTGCCAGCACCTACTGAGGGAATGAAAAGCCTCCAGAAATGCCCATGACCTGTGAAGTGGTGCTATTGCCAGCTTATTTATTTGAACTTGAGACCATTATTAAGCATGACCATGCTATTTTTGCATATCCAAGTTCCAGTAACACTTGAAAACCAGGATTGTATTCAAACTCTGGTGAGACATTTTACTAACCTCATTCCCTTTTTGGCCTGTCAGACACTTTAGAATTTACTAACAGAGTTTAATGTTGTTTAGAAATTTGCAAGTACTTCTTGTCTGCAAATGCCACCAGCAGATTATAATTCTGGCAACAATGCTATTGTCTCTGTTTAGTACTACCAGACTTAGACCTGCATCGTTCATGGTATAAATTTTACTCTTGCAAGATAACTACCATCCCTCTCTTAAAACAATATGAGGTTAGCAAATGATATGAAACCTTTGTTTTTTGTCAAGACAAACGCAAGCTTCCCTATGCTTGAATTTATGGTTATTAAAAAAGAACACAAATACAAACAAACAAAACAAAACAAAAGAAGACACAGGGGAAAAATATCCTGGAAATAAAATATTATTAAAATTTTTTTCTAATAGCCACATTAAAAAAGTAAAAGAAACAGGTGAAATTAATTTTACCAATATATCATATTTAATATGTCAAAAATATTATCACTTCAAATGTGATCAACATAAAATTATTAGTGAGGTATTTTACATTTTTTGTGTGAAGTCTTTGAAATTATAGTATATCTCAATTCATACATTAATTTTTATTTTTTATATTTTGATTTATATTGAGAGTTCACAAAATTTGAAAACTTGGAAAAGTAGAGTCACATACTCGAGTTGTTTCTAACATACTTAAAAGTTTTCCAATAATTATATTGATGATCAGTCTTTAAATTTATTATAATAAAATAAAACTGCCAACACAGTAGTCACATTTCAAGTTCTCCATAGCCACACATGCACAGTACAGCCTTAGAATAGTTAAAATTTGCTTTTGACATCCTATGTGGATTCTGCTTTTTAAGACCATGTCTTTGGCCAGTATTAAGGTACAGTTGTACAGGTTCGAGCCATGGTTCTCAGATCTGGGGTGCCCAGGACCACTTGGATTAATGAAAACCGAGCTTCAGGGGGTGAGGAATGGGTGGGCTCTGGGTATGAGTATTTTCTAAAACTTCCTAGATGATTCTAATGTGCAACCTTAGCTGGATGAACTGGATGGTGAAAAGGGATAACTCATTGCAATGTGGTGCTATGGAAGCATGGACAAGAATACATTGGGAGATAAATCTGGTAACTTTTTTTTTTTTAAGCTCCTCAGAACTATAAACGTTTTCAGTTTAGATTTTATTAATATTCTTCCTGAGTGTGACAATTGTCTCAATTAGTTTTCGTACAGAAACAGCACATCTAGGCTTTCGGTCAGCATTCAATTGATGTTTTTGTGGCTGTTCCCAAGAACGTGATGTTGCATTTTATTATCGTACTATGTTCATGCTTTTACCTATACCTATTTGTTAACTGTATGATCTTAGCGAGATCATGTGTGCTAAAATTACAGCCCAGCTGCTTCTTGCCAACATGTATTGACATAATGGCTATCGTTCTATCATGACTCATCGAAGTTGATCAGTCTAATTGGTTTTAACAACAAGTCTGATCTAACTTCAGTTACATCATTGTGGCTGAGCTAGTTTGGGTGGATCCCATGAAGATCTTTTGGTTCCATGTCTAAATTTGCTAACTGGTTGTTTATCTACCTGTACCGGTTTTCATAGTGAGAGTATTTATGTTACTTTATTAATTTACTGTTCTTATTTCCAGAAACCTAATCGTATTTAATTCTTTCACTTATTCAGTCAATGAAACTTTATGGTTTGCTTACTTGGCTCCAGGCACCAGGCTAAGTCTGACTGGCAGTTAGACTTCATCTTGCATGCCAACTCTAATTGTTGATTGCCCTGCCTTGAGAAGCATTTTGAAATCACGTCTGGGCTCAGTAGGAAAGAAAGCTGCGATCAATTAGTCATAACTTCCATAGGAGTAGAGAGTTGGGTCCCATGTGCAAGATTTTTTTGACATACTGTGTTAGGAGCTGGGGGATATAAATATAATTATCACTTATTCTGGCAGGTGAGATAGACAAATAATTAGGAAATCACATTTTAAGTTCAATGAGACATGTTTATAAAAAGGTTTGTAGGAACACATAGGAGGAAGCAATAGGTACAGCTTGTAGTGGGGAGCAGGGGAATATGAAGTTGTCAGAAGGTAGCATTTCAAGTGGATTGGGGAGGAAATTGTAGGAATTCAGCAGAAAATGGGGAAGAACGGTATGTGTGTTTGTACTTTAATATGTTACTATCAAAGTAAATGAAACTGACTAATGCCATTAGTAAAGTTTAAGTACATTAAAAAGCAAGGCACTTGATGTAGATCATAAAAACCGCAAGAAATTCAAAGCAATTTGCAAATTCTGGCTTGCTTTCATACTCTTTTTTTGCTTCTTTTCATTATATTGCTTTTCTTTTGCTAAAGTAATCAAGTTTTAATACATCTGTATCTGACTGTATCTATTTATCTATATCTACATGTACTTCTATGTCCTATCCCTCCATCCATCCATCCATCTTTCCATCCTTCCATCATCTATCTCATCTGTTATCTCTAGCTATCATCATCTATCTATCTAATCTCTCTAATCTCCTTCCCACTATAAAAGCAACTAATTGCCAATTGAGCAACACAGCAACCAGGATGATCCTGTTACAACATAATTCAGGTCACATTGTTCTGCTCAACCTCCTACCATGGTTTCCCATTTCTCTTTGAGATAATGTCCCATTACCCTCTTCCTGGCGTCATCTCCCAGTGATGAGTCCCAGTGCTGAAACTCTCCCTGTGCTGGCCTCAGCCTGTTACTGAGCCTCTCCCAATGCTAAGCCTCTGGCCTGGCTTGCTGGGCTCACTGACCTTCCTATGATTCAGCTAGGCTGACTTGCCTTGGAGGATTTAACACTTATAAATTTCTTCTGCTTAGAAGCCTCTAACTGGCTTCTCACCTCTTTCAGTCCAAAAGGCACCTTCTCAGGGAGGTCTTTCCTGCCATCTGAGTTTAAACTGCAGCTGTCTCCACCCCACCCTAGCATTCCCCATCGCAATTCATTGCAGGTATTACTGATATGCTACAGATTTTACTGACTTACCTTGTTTATTGTCTATCTCTGCCCCCTCCTTGAAGCATGCTGCTGAGCACAATGCCTGGCACATAACAGGCAATACATATATGCTGAACCAGTGAATGAACATATTCATGCTACCCATATATTTGGCACAAGTAACTGAGTCCTACCATATACACAATTTTATACGCAACTTGTAAGTTTATGTAATATATATTTTCCACATCATAAACATTTTTTAACATAGAATTTTCTTACCATATCATTCTAGCTAGTGAATATGCAATAATTTGGCAAGTGACTAACAGCCTTTGCTATTAGAGATAATTGTATGATACACCTTTTGTACATAAGTTCTTTTTTTCTGTATTTCTAGAAGTGGTATTATTGAGTCAAAGAACATGAACAGTTGAGTTCTGGACCAACATGTTGAACTTTGAAGCCTCATTTTGAGACAAGATTGCTTCTACTTCTAATTTTGCTTGGCAAGGGGCATACTCAACTTTTAAAAGGCACAGATCACATGGGAACAGCTAAACGTTCTGTGATGAGCCATGGGGTATACCAGGGCCAGTGATTGGGAGAACAGGCCCCCAGGCCATGAAGTGAGTGGCAGGAGAGTAAATGGAGAGGGTGGAATATGGGTATTGGAATGGAGTGACTTAGTAGGGTGGAGTGAACCACTGTGCTCATCCAGACTGGCTTTGGGGTGGTGAGGGAACCCAACATGTGCTGGAGAACTAAAAAGAGTACTGGGCATGGGTCAGAATACCTGGGTTCAGATCCTGCCCCTTCACTGACTAGCTCTGAGACCTTGAGCAGATGACATAATCTCTGTCAGCCTCAGTGTTCTCATCTATAAAATAGGGATAATATTGCAGTGAAAACAGGGTGAGTGTGAGGATTCCTTCATAAGATTTGGCCCTGCCCATCTGAGTCAAGGCCCCAATTACCTTTCTTAAGGAAGACACACCTCCCAATATTGCAGGGTGAGGATGAATTTTCAACGTAGATTCTCTATGCACTTCAATACCATTAGTGCCAGGTTCAAGAATCTCAGAAGAGATGCCAATGATTCTGGGTCCAGACTTCACTTCCCTAACCTTGTCTGGGTGTCTTGACAGGCCCATGAGGAGCATGTATAGCTTAAGATCTACAGGTGAAGAGGCCAGCTGAGCTCCCACCAGAGCTGATGCTGTTATGGAGCCTAGCGACCTGTTGATTACATTGAAAAACTGCTATTCTTAGTGGCCAGCTGTCAGCCAGCCCTTTCAACAAAGGGAGATACCACTCAGCTCAGAGCTAAAAATACTTAGGGACTGACTACCAGCTTTGGGCAGAACTTGGGCCTGAGGCCTGGGCTGGGAAGGACAGAGTTGGGAAGAGACTTAGCACATCAGTTGGCTCCTCACAGGATCTAGAGACCATGGCTGAAACAAAACAAACAATTTTCTGTGTCTATGGCTCTTTGATGATTGTTTATTATAATCAAGAATGAAAATGTATAAAATTTTTAATAATGATAAAAGCAGCTTACAGAATATTTCCAATATGCCAGACACTGTTCTAAGTCATCATGCACAATATATCTATCACTTCTGCAAACAGCTCTCAGGGGTGATCAATGCAATTATTGCCATTTTACAGATGAAGTAACTGATCCCCAAGACTCAGGTAAGGAATTTGGGCCATGCTAGTTAGTCTGAAGACAGAGTCTGATTATGTGGAATGCTCTAGAACTGGCCTTCAATTTCCATCCATCCTCTTTGGCAGCAGTGTGTTGCTTGGTATTGGTTTCCTAGTTGTTAACAAGCTACTCTCTTTCAACATCTCCAGAGACATTCCTGGTTGCTGGATCTCTTAGGAAAATCTCTCAGTGGTGACTCGACTTTGGGTTTCTTTGTGGAATTTATGTCTCATGTTCTGTTGAGCACAATGGTCAGGTTTAATTAGGCTGGTTTATACAGATGATGTTCCCATTCCACTGGCCGGGAAGAAAGAGGCAAATGTAAGCCACATTACTTACAGATTGGCTCAGCAACAGAAGGCACCACTCTCTGCGGATATTTAGCACAGATGTCTAGACATGGGTGTTTTCATTTTTAAACTGTATTGAACATGCTTATAGGCTTTATCTTTATTTGGGCCAATAAGTTTTCCCCTCCTGCACCCTGGGTTCCTAGTAGAAGACTCGAAGGCTTTGGGACTAAGCCAACATGGGTTGAATTCTAGTAGCTCTTTAGGGCCTCCATGTGACACTGTGGGGTACTCATTTCTGTATTTTTATTCCAGCAAGGTCTTGGGAAGGATGGAAGGTGACAGTGGGGAGGTGGATATCGGCCAGCCATCTTGAACTAGAACTCTATACCTCCCAATCCAATTTGTATTTCATTGGTTCTGATACTTTTTGATTTATAGTTTCTGCTTTATGGTTTTCTTGCAACCACCTCAAAATCTATGTGAAGGGAATGCACACAAATTAATAAATAAATACCCACAAAAACAAACACAACAGTGGTGACAGTGGTTTCTTAGTCTGAGAAAAGTGCCTGCCACATGAGGACCCCTTTGCTAGCAGGGGAAAGGAGGGAGGAAGGGAGAGGGAGAGGAAGAGGGAGAAGGTGAGGGAGAGGGAGAGGGAAACACTTCACTAATACTGACCACAGCAGGAAGTCAAGGTCTTGGAGCAGACCGCCTTCTTGATCAAGTGTGCTCAGTGTGACTAGGAGCTGAGATGAGGCATAAAAACAAGATGGAACAATTGAGGTGGCAGGTGGCATCCTGTTTGGACTGTTGCTTGCCTTACTTCCTTTCTGCCTTGTTCTGGTGTGTAGACAGAGCCATTGTTTATAGTTAACTTTTGGTTTGCCCTGCTTTCTTTCAGAGTAATTTTGTCCAGATGACACTAACCTAACAAGACCAAAGTAATCTAAAGTCATTCTTTGCAAATCAGCCCTGGTGAAGCCTTCATCAGCCCCTTCCCTCACTATAGACTCATCAGCAGGCCTTGACCAGTTGGGGCCAATTTATACAGAATCTCCAGTAGGGAGAGACTTCTGATGGGAGGAGAGGAGATATTTTCCTTGGGTCCAACTGCAAAAGGCTCATTTCTCACTGAAGTTCATCATCTGTAAATGCCTCTGTCTTAGTTAGCCAAAGGGGTGCTAATGTGAAATACCAAAAATGGGTTGGTCTTTATAAAGGGTATTTATTTGGGGTAGAAGTCCACAGATACCAGGCCATAAAGCTTTAAGTTTCTTCTCTCACCACAGTTTATGGCCACGTGTTAGAGCAAGACAGCTGCCGGCGTTTGCCAGGGTTCAGGCTTCTGGGGTTCTTCTTTTCCCGGGGCTGCGTTTCTCTCTGGGCTTAGCGCCTGTTTCCTCCACAAGGTCAGCTGTAGACAATCAGATGAATGGCTTGCTTCTCTTCTCCTGGGGCCTTCTTTCCAACATCAAAACTGCTTCTCAAAAGACTGCTTCAACTGTCCTTTGCCTTGCCTTTTATATTTGATTCCCCACCCACCAAGGGGTGGGGCTCAACGCCCTAATCCTAACCTAATCATGCCCAGATTAACAGACCAGTTTACAACCATAATCCAATTATATTTTTGGAATTCATAATTACATCAAATTCCCCAACGGTTACAGCCTCCTTGGACAAGCTCTTGCCTGCTTTGATCCCTTGCTTTTCAAAACTATCTAAGCTAAGAGCCTCAGAGAGGGGCATTGGGGAATAACTCAGGAGAGAAGGACAGAGACTAGGTTAGCCTGTTCTAGAAAGAAGAGAGGAGCCCAGGACAGAAGCACTAAAGCAAGCTCTCTGAAATGTTGGCTCAATAAGGAGAAAGAATGCAGCCATGTTTTCTAATCCACAGACGTGTTGGCAGTCATAAAAAATGCCTCCTTCTGGGTGACTTCTCAGGTTTCTTTCCCAAGAAGCAGAAGGAAGTCTTCAAACTAAAAAAAATAATTTAAACTTAGTTTATGTATCAACTGACCTCTTCCCTATAGCTAATAGGGTCCAAATATGAAAAGCACTGATTAATTCAGTATGAATTTAAGCAATTTAAGGACTAAAATGTTAGGCTAATTGGAAATACCCACCAAGCTGTAGTTTATCCCTTAGTTCTCTTAGCATCTTCAAGTGATTTTATATACTTAGAAAATATACCTACATGGAGGGACGATCATTCATAAGATAAGGCCATTGAGGGAGAATGTGCCAAGCCTTGGCTAAGTCTTAACATACAGAAGTATAAGATGTGATATATGTGATATATAAGAATATATATAAGAATATCACATCACTGGTTACTATGTTTCTTCTTTCCTTATACTTTTTGATCTTTCCCCATCTCATGTTTTTTCTCTTCTCTCCATTCTAGAAGACATTTAAAAGCAGATTCAAGCATTCTGGAGAAAGCTCGTTTACACTCGGTAAGTTGTTGCTTCCTATGTCTAAGACAAAAGCAAAGGAAATTTAAATGTCTTAAAATGCCCAGGAAGGCTTCCTGGATGTCTAGTAGATGTTTCTACTGGTTCAAGATGTTTCACCACTTGAACCAGTTACCTGTAAAAGAAAGAGAAACATTACAGATTACATTTTGCTTAAAACCCACATGTGACTTTAAAATGGGAAAATATACCTGGGGCCAAACCCGATTTGGGTAAAAAAAAAAAAGAATTCAGAAATGTAGGTGAAGATGAAGAAGTCCAGAGGCAACTTGTGCACCTGTTCCTTCTTCCCCAAGCTTCTCTTACCTATGTCCTATGTCCTTCCTGCTCAAATGAGTCATTCAGAAGCCCAGAGCAGGAGGATTCACAGGCACAAGTGCTGGCCGTGTGCTCCCAAATACTGTGCACAGGAGTGGGAGCCTGTGTCTGGGAACATTCTGGTCCCATTGGCAGAGTGGGATCTAGGGCAGACATTTTTTCCCCAAGTAGCCAGCCTGGTGCTCTTAAACAGCTGAGAAACAGAGCCAGTCCTACTGTTCTTATTCTAGAATCCTAGCAAATTCTTCTGGAGACCCAGCCACCAGTGTGGAGCCCAAATTAGAATGCTGGCAGTCAGCCTCCCTCTTCCTCACCTCTCCCATCCCATCAGCTATTGTCCAGTTGATTCTATTTACCAAAGCTTCCTGGGATCATCCTGGTCCTCATCATTCCATTGCCATTCTTGTGGTCCAGGCTACCAGCATCTCTCACTAGACCGCTGGTCTTCCCCGACGACCTTGCTAGCCTTGATACCTTTTCAGGGCACATGGCATCACCTCCTTGAACCCCTTCAGGGGTTGAGTCATTGCTTGCAAATTCCTAACACAGTTTCTATGGACCTGTTGAGGATGAAATACATTAATGTATGCACAGTGCTTCCAGCAGAGCCAGGCAATGTCGGCCATGACCGTGCCACCTCCTCTGATGCCTCTTTGCAGAAACTTTGTATCTTGAACTCCCTCCCACTTTCAATGGTTCATTCCTTTTCACCTTTGAAGTTTCAGCAAAACTGTCAACTCCTCGATAGCTAATTCTCACCCAGAAACACCTATCCCTACCTGGGTCTCTGCAACGTGCTTGCGTCACTTGGCAATCACCACACCTGTAGAGTGACCCACCGTCCATGGTCTACCTTGTATCATAATCACCTGCATTACAGCCTGTCCCCCCACCAGACTGTCACCTCTTTGAGGGCAGGGTCTGTTTCTCAGGCACTGTGAGGCCTCTTGATCAATAAATATTTGCTGATGTAAAGAATGAGCAAAACTGGCTCACAGGGAGAGATCCACAGCTATCAGGTGGATGTGTGTTAGACTCTGGGAGCATCATATTTCTCTCCATAAATGCATACATGGTTATTCTCATTTTAAGGAGCAAAAGGGGGAAAATGAATTTGCCAAGGGGGCAGTTGGCAAAAGCCATTTCAACATCTGACAAGGTTCTTCCTTCTGAAGTTCTGAATGACGGTGTGCTTTAAAACGTCATTGAAAGGTTGCCAGTCTGACTAGGTTTGCCTTTCAGCTCTCGCATCTTTGCCCCCTTTCTGCCCATTTTCTGCCTCCTCTGGTGATTCTGGAACAGACTCCAGCTTTGGCTGGAATGCCACAGTCCCGTGCTCTCCAAGGACCCTGGGAAAATGCCCTCTGCGTTTAGGTCCCATGTGGTTGTGGTTGTCTAGACACAGGGTGGTGTCTGGGGAGGAGGCAGCTTCTGTCACCCTGGACCAGCTGTGGCAGCATTTGACATGGCTGGAAGATTCCATCACTTTAGTTTGCCATGGCTCATAAAAATGCCTGGATTTGCTGGGGGCTGGGTTTTCCAAATCTGTGCTGCTCACAGGGGCCATGGAAACAGATTATGGTGGATCTTGCTCGTATGTCTGATTTGTCCATGGTCAGAAGAAATGGCCAAGGGAGGAGGGTGTGTAATGCAGAGAGATGTTTCCCAATTGTTTGCACCTGTAAATTCCTTCTAGAACCAACCCCCCTGTAGGATTGAAAAGAAAAAAAAAAAAAACACCTCATTTTATCATTTATTACATGTTATGTGTTACAAAAATTGAATTAAATAATCTTAAACATATTTTCCCCATCTAATAAGTGATGCATGCTGTTTAATTTACTTTAACTTAATTATGTAGGAAAAGCATGATTTGTCAACAAATGCATTCTCAAATTACAGTCTATCATATTCAGTCGAGAAACACAATTGTAAAATGCAGATGGAAATTTAATTATGCATTAACATTGAAAATAAGCAACAAAGCTGCTTTTGTGACCTAATGCTTGGAATTCCTGCATTTTGCACTTTAAAAATCAACTGGTTAATTGGTATGATTTTTGAGTTTTGTTTCTAAGTATTTACGTAAAAGGCCCCTTGCCATTATTTCTCTTAAGTATACCAGTGCAGGAGTGAATAGCTTCATTCCCAGGAAAGGAAAAAGCAAACTGGGTAAAATGCTCATTGTAGTTTTCTCTTTTAAACATTGGCTTCTGAAATGTTGTTGATATCTTGAAGGCTTCTGACTCGATAAATGAAATTTAGAGATTAAGCTCAGGATATCTAGGGGTGAACTTGCAGAATTATTATAATTTTTAAGGCCCTTGTATGGAATGCAGCTTCCAAGATGGTTCCCTCCCCTGGAGTATGGGCTACACCCAGTGTCCTGCTTCCAATGGGTAGACTCCAGCAAAGGTGAAGGGATGTCACTTTCAAGGCTAGGCTCTAAAAGGCTGTGACTTCCGTTTTGCATTTTCTCTCTCTTTTTTTCTTGCATGCTCGCTCTGATGAAGCCAGCTGCCATGTTGGGAGCAAGGAACTGAGGGTGGCCTCCAGCCAGCTGCAGGGGAGGAGCTGGATCCTGCCCACCATTGCTGAGTCAGCTTGGAAGCAGATCCCTCCCCAGTCAGGGCCCGGTCCACACCTTGATTGCAGCCTGTGAGAGGTCCTGCGCCGGAGGACCCAGCCGAGTCACGCTTGGATTCCTGACCCACAGAAACTGTGAGGTGAAAAAATATAGATATTTGGAGGGTGGATGTGGCTCAAATGGTTGGGCGTCTGTCTCCCATATGGAGGGACCTGGGTTCAATCCCCAGAACCTCCCGGCAAAAAAAAAAAAAAAAAAAAAAAGAAAAAGAAAAATATAGAATGTGCATGGGCTGCCAGGTCCCATGTGCAGGTATGCTATCAGGCCCCACACTATTAAAAAAATCAGAAAAAAAAAGAAAGAAAAAAAAATAGAAATTTGTAAGCTGCTAAGTATTGGTTAATTTATCATGTGACGATACATAATTAATATACCTCGTGGCTTCCCATTGAATTTCAACATCCATGTTCCTTATGCTCCTTGTCTTTAACCATCGGGTATTGATTAAGTGATATATGGGTGCAAATGGTACAGTATCAGAAATGCCATGACCACATTCAAAAGCACGAGGCAGCTAGCACTTGCAGCAGAGTGGTACATCACCTGAAGACCTGAATCACGACTGTGCTCTTAATGACCACACTGAAATCATACAAGGAGGCTCTCAAGCAGCTGGGTTTTAAAGAGAAAACATGTTTATTTCCTTGGGTGGTGTTATAAAGATGCTACTGCCCTCTTTCATAGTGTGAGGCTCAGGCATGCCCTTCTGGAACCACCAGGTAATGATGGCTGAGGGCAAGAATGAAGATCCAGCTGGCAGCCAGGGAAAGAGAGAGTGTAGAGGATCATGTGGGACATTTTGATGGGTCAGAACTGGAGTGGCAAATATGACTTCTGCTCACATTTGATTGGTCAGAATTTGGTCACATGACTACAGTCAATTGCAAAGGAGGCTGGGAAATATAGTCTAGTGTCATGCTCAGGAGGTGGAGGAAATGGATTTTGGCAATACACAGGGGTGTTTGCCAAGGTGATTGACTTTTAATTCCACTGTGTAAGGTTTAATCGAGCACCTCCAATGTGCAGTCCCTATCCTAAGCATTGCAGAGACAGACAAGGTGAAAAAGACATGGTCCTTATCCTCAAAGACGTCACAGTCTAGCTGGAGGGGCTGTTTGAGGAGTGGTGGTTTGTTAGTAAAGTCTTATGCCAGCTTCCACCATCCCCAGGTGAAGAATAGCAATAGCTACAGACTGTTCTGTTCATGGGAAGAACAGTAAAGGTTAATCCGGGGGGTTGGGGGGATGGGTTATGTCCCAAAGTCAGGGACCCACAAAACCACTCTTCTCAAGACTCTCTTTGTTAAGAATTATGTACATGACAAGACCTCTCCTTCCCCTGGTGAAATGTTTGTGACCCGACAACCAGGTGGCATGTGGGGAAACCAATTCTGCCAGTGTTCCCAAGATTAACCTCTACTTCGCCAACGTAATGTTCAATGTCTCTTGCAAGAATGAAGAAACCAGAGAAGAAACTGGAGCATGCTCTTTGGAATGATAATTTGACCCTAAAGATGGAAGGCCAAATTATGTATAACTTGGAACCCTGCTGTGTTCTCCTAGCTGTATGCCTCGGGAAATCTTTCGTACACGAGCACCCAGACAAGAATGTTCATTGCAGTGCTGCTTGTCATTGCAAACATACTGGAGACAGCACAAATATCCACCAATGGTGGAATGGCTAAATAATAGTAAAGTCACGTGATGGATTATCATACAGTCATGAACATTAAAAAGTACAGCTGTTTGCCTCATCATGAACGATCTCAAGAATATAATGTTGAGTGCAATAAAAAGCAAGTCTCGGAGAAACATATAAATATGATTTCACTTGTGTAAGGTTCAAAAACATACAAAATTAAGCAAATACATTGCTTAGGGATATGTGGAAACTATAAAGAAAACAAGGACATGATAAGCACCAAGACCTCTTGCTGAAGCATTACCCGTATTCCTGCTGGCACTGCCATATGCTCTGGGGAGTGGGTGGAGTGGGGGAGCTGGGGAGGAGGTAGACCAGGCCTCCATTCCTCTGTCTCTCTGCCTTTTTCTTAAAAATTTCCCTTCAGAAAAACTGCCATGGCCTCACACCAACCCCTATAATATAGTACATACTCAGCCAAAGCTGAGAGGCAGAGAGAGATTGGGGGTGGGGGTGGGGGGGAAGAGAGAGAGAGAGAGAGAGAGAAAGAATGTGTGTGGAGGGCAAGATGGTTTGAGAATGAAAGAGAGATCCAGATTTCCTGGCCTTGCCTATATGTTTAAAAATTCATATGTGGACTGGACAGACATTTATTGAGCAATTACTATGTACCCCTCCCTGTGCAATGCCATTCCTCATATTTCATCCCATTTCATCTTCACAGCAGCCCTGCATGCTCCTCTAGTTGTTACCATTTTACAGATATGGAACATAAAGCTCAAGGAGTTGAAGGGATTTGCCCAAGGTCGCTACAGTGGGGATGGGAACTTTGGTTTTCCATCGCAAAATATATGGAGGCAGAAATCCAGGAAACATGCCTAGAAAAATCTAGTAGGAAACGACCTCATCTAAACTACTGGCCCTCAAAATCCCACCCCCTCTGCCTGGCAAATCCCTCCTCTTTGTTTTATTTATTTATTTTGCTCCAGGGGGCATAAGGTGGCAGGCAAATAAAGTGTTCACAGCATTCTCCCTGCACTGGCTCTTGAAGCCTCTCCTCTGAGTAGGTGGCTCTGTTCTTGCAGATGTGGTTGAGTCTGCACATCTGGGATGCATTAGGTGGTGGGCAGAAAGTGCTATTACACAGCCTTAATGAAATTTGGGTCTGCTGCATTTTAATAAGCTATCCAAGGAAGTAAGGTTCCTGGCATTTTGTTGGCAGTAAGGGCCTGGGAAGAAATAGAAAAATTTCTATCATCATGATGGATTAGGTTATTTTCATCATGTACAGAGTTACTCGCAGTTGAAAGGTTGGACAAGATAGCTCTTGATTAAATGAAAATTGTTTCTGACTCGTACATAAATTATGTGGTAGAGAAGCAGAAAAATCTGAGTGTGCATTTATTATCTCAGTCACCATAATGGCTTAACTCAAAATGAGAATGTTTTTCTCCCTTGCAAGTATGTCAATAGCTACATGGTCGAAACATTTCCCTGAAAGCATAATCTATGGTTGGGGATTGAGTTTTGGTAATGGGTATTAACTGCTTTGGTTCCTGCCATTTTCATCCTTGTTGTAGCTTCACTTTGTTTTGTGCTTTTTAATAGACACAGTCCTGTCCCTTGTCACCCGCAGACCCCAGGGTCCTATTTCTACATCTTATGGGGTCTTTGTTTGGCCTGTGAGCCTTCCTTATCCTCATCCATTTATCCCATGTCCCCAGATATACATGAAGTGTACAATTTCTTCTTTCCCATCAGCCAATAGTCATAGCTAATTGAACAAAGAGAAGACAACACAGTCAAATTGAACTAATTGCATTCTTTCTTTAAGAATTGGATTTAGGAGGAAATGGTGGCAAATAATGCAGTTCAACAAATATTCCTAGTTCTCCTTCTGAACCCAAGGTAGGGTTGCCCTT
Source organism: Tolypeutes matacus (assembly GCA_026826555.1). NCBI lineage: Eukaryota > Metazoa > Chordata > Mammalia > Cingulata > Chlamyphoridae > Tolypeutes > Tolypeutes matacus. Next base: position 7,832,519 of record JAKSZT010054540.1, read on the forward strand.
CCTGGGGTCACAGTGGTTGGAGGGGCCTTTGACTAGTTATGTTTGAAGAGTTGTGAGCAGAAGTGATAGGTCACTTCAGGGCCACACAAGACCCCCGGAATTCTTTTACCTTTTGTCATGGCAACCTGCTGGGCCTCCTGCCAACCACTGTGGACTATAAAATGAGGGAGAAATAAACTTTTGTCTTTTAAGCCACCGCGATGGGATTGGTTGTTACTGCAGAATTGCCCAGTTTATGCTGACTGATAGGGAAAGGCAAAAAATATGGTTGAGCAAGAAAAGAAAAAGTCATCAAGAGAGAGTTTTTTTTTTTTTCCAAATCTCTCTACTAGAATTGTAGTATATGAACTTGGCAGTTGTGGTTATCCATTGGGTACAATTTGGAATGATTACCAGAGAAAGCAAAGGAAGCTAATAATCATTGCATTGCCAAATTTTCTACCCTTACCACTTGTAACTCCAAGATACCATTGACACCTTATTTTGTTGTTGACAAACGACATGCAAAATCTTTATTTCTTTAAAATTAACTTTTAAAAAAATGGAGCATTGGAAATGATCTGTCATTTCCAAGCAGACCATGGGGATGAGTTAGCATTTTGTGTGTTTCAAACCGCAGTACATGTACTTATGTGTGCCAGGGGTTATTGGAAGCCCTCAGTATATTTTTTCTGGAGCACTTGACTCCAACATTTGGATCAAATGCTTAATATAAAAAAAAGTATAGATTGAAATCTAACACAGATATAGAAAAGTGCACAAATCACAAACGTATGTGATATTGATCTTTCAAGAGCTGGGAATGCTCTGCACTCCAGTCAACAGTTACTATTCCCTGGAGACTAAGCACTGCACTGACATCTAACACTGAAGATTAGTTTATCTAAATGAAATCATACTTCATGTACTCTTTTCTGCCTCGTTCTTTTGCTCAACCTTGATTGTGAGAGGCATCCACATAGTTGAGTTTAGTTGTAGTTTTGTTCATCCCTGTTGCTTTATAGTACTCCAGTGTGTCACTGTACCCCAACTTATTTATTCATTCTACAGTTAATGGACGGATGGTAGTTTCTGGGTTTGGGCTACTGCATAGAACTCTGGTATGAACATTACAAGACATATCTTTTAATAAATATATGTATAGATTTCTGATGGATATCTATATCTAGGAATGAAATGCTGAGTGATAGAATATGTATATGGTCACCTTTCATAATTACCACCAAAAATTTTTCAAAGAGGTGTATTATTTTTAATTTTGGTACTGTAAAGCTACTTTTTAAATTGATGTACAGTCCACTATATGGCTGTACCACCTTTTATTTATCCATGTACATGTTGAAAGACATTTGAGTTGCTTTTGATTTTTGATGATTGTAAATAATGCTGTTATAAACATTTGTATTTTTGTGTGAACATGTGTGACAGCTTGAAGTTCTTTTATGAATCCCGGAAAGAAAAAGATTATATTTTTGAAATATCCACTCCTGTCGGTGTGAGACCCTTTTGATTGGACTACGTTAGTGAGGCGTGACTCAGGTTGAGTTTCCACCCTCTTGCTGGGTCTTATATAAATGGAGACACACATGCAGAAAAAGGAAGCTGCCATATTTGACCCTGCCATGTGAGAGAGGACTAGAGTATCACTTAGGCACAAAGGCCCCAAGAGGCTGGGTCCACAGAGCAGTTCAAGCCTGAGGAGATGAGCTCTGCCATATGCCCGATCGCCATGTGGTGGGATGCCAGGATCAACAGTAACCAACTTTGGTGAGAAAGCATCTCTGATGGTGCTTTGATTTGGACATTTCACAGCCTCAGAACTGTAGACTTTTATCCCAAATAAATACCTTTTATAACAGTCAATACATTTCTGGTATTTTGTATCGGCAGCCCTTTGGCAAACTAAGACAACATGTCTTCATTTCTTTAGGATAAATTCCTAAGAGAGGGGTTGCTGAGTAATATAGTAAAGCTATATTTACAATATTGCTTTGCTGAGTAATATAAGAAAATTATAAAGTGTTTATACATATTGCATTCCCACCAGCAATCTATGAGGTCAATTATTCCAAATTCTATCCAGCAAGTGGTACTGCCATTTTTAAAAGACATTCCAAAAGGTGTGAAGTAGTAGTTATAATGTGCATGTAATGACTGATAATGTTGAGCATCTTTTCATGTGCTTATTTTTCTTTGGTACCTTCTTTGGTGAGGAATATTCAAGTCTTTTCCTCATTTTTGTATTGGGTTGTTTGTTTTCTTATTCTTGAATTTTTTGGGGGGTTCTTTATATATTTTGGATACAAGTCTTCTCTTGGCTAAGTGATTTTAAAATGTATTCTCCCAGTTTGTAGCTTGTCTTTTCATCCTCTTAAAAGTATGTTTGATGAAGTCCAATTTATCAAGTTTTTCTTTTATCATCATGTTTTGTTCTCAAATCTAAAAACTCTCTGCCTTACTCCTATATTTCTTCTAAAATTTTTATAATTTTATATTTTACATGAAAGTCTATTATCCAGTTGAGTTAATTTTTAAATAAGGTGTGAGGTGTAAGGTGTAAGTCAGGGCTCTTTTTAAAATCTGTTTTGCATGTGGATGTCCAATTGTTGCAGGATCCTTTGTTGAAAAAACTATCCTTTCTCTACTGCAGGTTTATACCTCTGTGAATGCTCAATTGACCATATCTGTGTGCTTTTATATATGGATTCTCTATTCTGATCTACTAATTTATGATTTATTTGTTTTTCCAATACACATCTTGATTACTGTAGATTCATAGTAAGTTTTAAAATCCAGTACACTCCTCCAGCCTTGTCCTTTTCAGAGCTGTTTTGGCTATTCTAGTTCCTTGGCCTTTCCATATAAATTTCAGAATCAGCTTGTCCATATTTATTTTAAAACTCTTGCTGGGATCTTGATTGTGCAATAAATCTATAGATTAGGCCAATGATAATGTCACTGTTTTGAGTCTTCTAACCCATGAACATGGTATGACTCTCCATTCATTTAGTCGTCTCTGACGTTTTAGTTTCCGGCATACAGATTTAGCACATATTTGTTAAAGTTATACCTAAGTATTTCCTTTTTTTCAGCTATTGTGAATGGCATTATTTTTAAATATCTGTTTTCCATTGTTCATTGCTAATATATAGAAATGCAATTGATTTTTGTATCCTGTAACCTTGACAAACTCAGTAGTCCTAGGAGATTTTCTGCAAAGACAATCTTTTTGTCTGTGAATTGAGCCAGTTTATTTCTTCCTTTCTAATTTTTATTCACTTTCTTCTCTTTCTTTATTGCACTGGCTAGGACTTCCCACACAATGCTGAATAAGAATGGTGAAAGAATGTTAGTTGTAGTTTTTTTGTAGATGTTCTTTATCAGGTTAAGGAAGTTCCCTCCTTGGCCTTGTTTGCTGAGAATTTTATCATGAATGAATGATGAATTTTGTCAAATGCTTTTTCTGGATCTCCTGATAGATCATGTGGTTTTTCTACTTTAGCAAATTAATATTGCTTGCTAATTTTTGCAGATTTTTGAATATTTAATCAGCTTTGCATAACCAGGACAAACCCCACTTGGATGTAAAGTATTGATTTTTGAAATATATTGCTGGATTTAATTTGTTAATATTTTGATGAAGATTTTTACTTCTCTGTTCATAAGAGATATTGGTCTGTAGTTTTATTTTTTTCTGTTGGACTATCATTTTCTTGTTTTGGTCTGAGGGTAATGCTGACCTCATAAAATGAGTTGACAAAAATAAAAACAAACAACCCATTTTAAAAATGGCAAGAGATTTGAATAAACACTTTTCTAAAAAAGAAATACAAATGGCTAAAAAGCACATGAAAAGATGCTCAACATCACTAGCTTAATAGTAAAATCAAATGTTATCAAAATGCAAATCAAATACAAATCAAAACTACAATGAGATATAATTTTACACCTATTAGACTGGTGGCTATTAAAAAAAAAGAGGACTACAAGTGTTGGGGAGGTTGTGGAGGAAAGGTAACACTCATCCACTGCTGGTGGGAATATAGAATGGTACAGTCACTATGGAGGACAGGCTGGTGGCTCCTCAGGAAGCTAACTATAGAACTGCCTTACGATCCAGCAATCCCACTGCTGGGTATATACCCAGAAGAATTGAAAGCAGCTATTTGAACAGATATATCACAGCAACGTTCATGCGGCATTATTCACTATTGCCAAAGACTGGAAGCAGCCTAATTGTCCATCAACAGAAGAATGGATAAGCAAACTGTGGTATATGCGTACAATAAAATATTACTTAGCTGTAAGAAGGAATGCAGTATTAACACATGGGATAATATTGATGAGTATTGGAAACCTTATGTTGAGTGAAGTAAGCCAGTCACTGAAGGACAAATATTACATGACCTCAATGATATGACTTAAGCAAATTGGGCAGACTCACAGAGCTAGAGTCTGGAAGATAGGTCAACAAGAGCCAGAAAGGGAGTAGAGGGTGGTGAGCTGATGCCCATATGGGCAAAATTTCTGATAAGGTGAAAGGGTGTGATTGGGCAGTGGATGGGCATGAGAGTGGTGCAGTGATGTGATTGGGTTTGATGGTACTGGTCTGTGAAGGGGAGTAGTGTGTGTGTGGGGGGTTGGATTGGACTATCCACGGAACTGGGGGGAGGGCTGGAGGAAGGAACATGTGAACTCTGGGCATTTGCAGGCCTGTGCTTAAAACTACAATGGTGGGAATTCAGATTCCCTCATTTATTGTGTGATTATCCACCCATCGTGACCATGCCCCATCCCCCGATCCTTTGAACGATTTTGTATATCTTTCATGTATATTCAGATGAACCAATCCCCATGAAACCCCCCCCAGACATCCCCCCCAATAATCCCCCGCAGTACCCATTGTAACCCTTCTGTGATCCAAATCCTCCATGAACATTTAGTTCATAAAATAATCAAATACACTTACTAGGAAATAGAAATTCCTAGCCTGGAGAGCTCTGCCACAGTCTCCAAGGGAGCAGCAATAGTCCTCTGAGTGTAGGGACAGTGCCTGTCAAAATAGGATGACCCACTGATGT
>JAKSZT010054540.1:7842599-7880139 GCA_026826555.1 Tolypeutes matacus
GCAGTGTCTAATAAAAGAAAACAGACCAATATGTCAAGTCCTCAATATTATTGCAAGTAACTATGAATCTTATTCTTCAAAAATGGAAACTTAGTGGTTATCATAGGTTCAGAGGAGAGGGAGAGGGAAGAGTAGAATAGATGGAACATAGGGCATTTTTAGGACATTGGAATTGTTCTGCATGATCTTGCAATAACGGATAGAGGCCATTTTAAATTTCGTCAAAACCTATAAAAGTGTATGGTGCAAATGTACATCACAATGTAAACCATTGACCATGGTTAGTAGCATGCTTCAATATTTGTACATCAGTTGTAACAAATGTACCATCTACTTATAAAATATTATTAATAGGGGACAGTGGAAAAGGGAGAGGCATTGAGTATATGGGAATCCCATATAGTTTCTATGTGACTTTTCTGTAACCTAAAGCTTCTTTGAAGATAAAATGAAAAAAAAATAAGATACTGGGAAAACATGCAGAAGAAATTGTCACTGTATATACAAGATAACAGATCTTACAGTAATGAAAGACACAATGTATAAAAAATTTTATTTTGTTTCAAAATTTTTCATTTTTTATTTTTGTATTTCATTTGTTATTTTAAAAATTATTATTTAATTTTCTTATTAAAATTTTTTGATTATTTTTTGGCTTCGTTTTTGAAGAGGTTTTGGATCACAGAAGGGTCACAGCTGTGGCAGGAGTGGATCACTGGTGTGGGGTGTCAGTGATGGGGAGATGTGTGGGGAGGGGTGCACCTGGGGCATGCCTCTAAAGCATGAATATGTTCAGGTGTTCATGGGACATTGTCTCAGTGGGTGGAGACCTATGCAATAACTGAAAGAATATTGAATTCCTATCCTGGGGAATCCTGCTACATTCTCTAAAAGAATGGCAAGAATCCCCCAAGTACGTGGGCAGTGCCTAGTGAAGGAAGACAGACCATTACACCAGGCCCTTGATATTGATGGTTGTATTGATTCTTGTAAAATTGAAACTTGGCCTTGTATTATATATTGCCTAAGAGTTACCTCCTGAAAGCCTTGTTGCTCAAATGTGGCCTCTCTCTAGGCCAAACTCTGCATATAACCCCACTACCTTCCCGCTGGCATGGGACATGATTCCCAGGGATGAGCCTCCCTTGGCACTGAGGGATTATTCCCAAGCACCAACTAGCAATTCATCTGGGAAAAGACCTTGACCAAAAGGGGGAAATAGTAAATACAAATGAGTTTTTATGGATAAGAGATCTCAAAGAGAGTTGGGAGGTCATCCTAGAGGTTATGCTTATGCACATCTTAGCAGGATCTCATTGACTGCCACTATAAACAGTGCCTCAAAGAGTGGGGCTTATGAGGACTCTAGAGACATCTAAGACACTATAAGCAGGGCAGACAAGCTCAGGAATTCAGCATTCTGTCAGTGGGGCTCACTTTGGAATTTATGCTCCCCCGAGTAACAGAGTTAGACTCATTTGTAGTTTTCCTACATGTGTCTCTTCTGCCTCTTTTACTTGAACCTATAATTAGCAGTATACTTGTTAAATATATGTCCCAGAGACTTAAATCTTTGGCCTATTCATGTGCCGGTTGAGCCCTGAATCTCAGCAGAGTTGCAACACCTACTCTCCAGTTCATTGGACTTACCCAGGACAACTAACAAGGAGATGATGATGGACAACTACCATCCCAAGGAACAGAGAGTGTCTGCAACTGAAAGCAAGACAGTTCCATCCATCTTCCCCATGGGATCTAAGCCCCCGCTCAATTAGAAAGAGTGGGCATCACCATCCCAAAATTCTCAAGATTGGGAAAGGAACAATGGACTAAAGTAGATATTATTATTCTATTATAGACTTATTATTCTAGCCATAGAAAAACTTTTATCATTGATATATTCTATTATAGACTTATTATTATTCTAGCAATGGAAAACTTTTGTCATTGACATAAAGGCAGTGGCCACCAGAGGTTCTGAGGGGAGGGAAAGGGAAGAATAGGTGTAACATGGGGGCATTTTCAGAACATTGAAAACTTCCTGTATGACATTGCATTGATGGATACAGGCCATTATACATTTTGTCATAACCTATAAAATTGTGTGAGGCAGAGGGTAAACTATAATGTAAACTATAGTCCAGTTAGTAGCAATGCCTCAGTATGTCTTCATCAATTGTAAAAAATGTACCACACTAATGAAAGATGTTGTTAATGCGGGAAAGTGAGAGGGGGAGGAGTGGGTGGTGAATATGGGAATCCCCTATACTTTTTTTGTGATATTTATGTAATCTAAAACTTCTTTAAAAATAAAAAAATAAATAAAATGAGTTGGGGAGATCCCCCTTCTTTATTTTCTATAGAGATTTTTAGAATTGATGTTATTTTTTTCCTTAAATGTTTGGTTGAATTTGCCAATATAATCATCTGGGCCTGGAGTTTTGTGTATTTATTATTATTGTTTGTTTGCATCTTGTTTTATTAAGAATTCAATTCATTTAATAGTTATAGTACTATTCAGACGATCTATTTCTTCTTTAGTGAGCTTTGGTAGTTTGTGTCTTTGAAGAATGCATTCATTTCATATAAGTTATTGAATTTATATGTGTAGAATTGTTTGTAGTATCCCCTTATTATCCTTATTTTTAAAACAATTTATTGAAGTATATCATTCAGACATGAACATACACAAACTATAAGTGTTCAGTAAACATTGTGAACCCACAAAACAAACATGCATAAGATCATACAGGACTCCCACACATCACCCCACCACAAATACTTTGCATTGCTGTGAAACATTTGTTAACAAATTATGAAAGAGCATCGTCAAAGTATTACTACTAACTATAGTCCATATCTTATTCCCCTATACATTTTTTTTAAGGATTTATTTATTTACTTTTATCCATTTTAACCCCTCTCTCCCGTTTTTGCTGTTTTTGTGTCCATTTGCTGCCCTCTCTTCTCATCCTTCTGTTCCTATCTTCACTGGGATTTGATCCTTGGAACCTCCAATGTGGGAGAGAAGTGTCCTACTGCCTGCGCCACCTTAGTTCCTGGTTTTTCGGTGCATCTCATCTTGGCTTTCCCTTGTGTCACTCTCCTGTTACATCATCATCTTGCTGATGGCTTGTGGGGCCCGACAGCGCACCCGTGCACGGGGCCTGGTGGCATACCTGTGCACGGGGCCTGGGGTCTCACCTGAGAACAAGGCCCAGCAGTGCACCCACTCACGGGGCCTGGCGGTGCACCCACACGTGGGGTCTGGGGGGCTCACACGTTCGCAGGGCCTGATGGCGCACCTGGTGGCCCACACGCCTTCTATATATATATTTTAAATTTTTACTGGGAGATCCCAGGGACTGAACCTAGGTCCCACCATATGGAAGACAGATGCCCAACCATTTGAGCCACATCTGTTCCCCTGCTATATCTCTTAGGTTGACCAAAGATACCCAGAGTTACAGTCTTTTCCCATACAGGATGGTCATATAATAAATCAGGCTTAGTTTATCACCAGCATTCTTAAAACCAGACCTAGGGAGAAAAACTAGGTCTGGGGACACATGCATGGTTTCTAATATAGCGAATGTTTAGCCTACCCTGATCATCACAAAATCAGGACAGTGAGAATATTCGCACCCTTAATATCCTTTTGATGTAAATGTTGTTCCAATTCTTTCTGGCTCCCATGGTTTCAGATGAGTAACTTTCAGTCATTTGAATCACTGTTCCTTTTTATGTAATGCACCATTTCTCTGTCAGCTTTCAAGATTTTTTTTTCATTGTTGGTTCTAAGCAGGTTAGTTTTGATGTACTTAGGCATAGTTTTCATTAAGTGTTTCTTGTTTGGGTTTCATTGAGATTCTTAAATCTGTATATTTATACCTCACCATATTTGGGAAGTTTTTAGCTATTATTTCTTGAAATGTATTCCTTTATGCACTAACTTCTTTCTCTTCTCCTTCTGAAACCCCAATGATGCAAATGTTAGACCTTTTGACAACAGGTCCCTGAGACTTTGTTCATTTTTAAAAATCTTTTTTCTTTTTGTTTTTTAAAATGGGATAAATTCTACTGATGCAACTTCAAGTGTACTGATTCTTCTGTCATCTTCATTTTTCTGTTTAATTCAGTGAATTTTCTATTTCAGCTGTTGTATTTTTCAGTTCTAAAATGTCCTTTTTGTTCTTTTGTATAATTTCTATTTTTTCTGCTCAGAATTTCTACCTTTGTAGTTGTTTCAAGAGGGTTCTCCCTTCTTCACAGAACATGGTTATAATGACTGTTCTAAGAACTTTATCTGATAGTTCCAACATCTGCTATATCCCATGGTTGATATTCTGTGATGGTCTTATCCTGGTTCTTTGTACATCATGTACTTTTGGATTGTATTGTGGACACATTGTAAATATTACATTATGAGAATTTGGACCCTGTTGAAATCCTCTAGAGAATGTTGGTATTTTTTGTTTTGGCAGGCTATTTATTTGGTTAGATCAGGCTGCAAGTCCCAAGTTTCCTTCTGTGGCCTGTGGTTCCAATATTAGTTTAGTTTTCAAATTTTTGCTCTGCTATTTTGACCCATCCCATATGTGTTCCTCCCAAAGTCCAGTTTTGGCTCAGAGTGATGATATATACCTTAGTTCATCTCTCAAAATTTTTGTTATGTTGTTTTGGCTTAATCCCATGTACACACAGTTCATGAATGGGAACAGGACTTCATTCACATCTTTTTGTGATCCATTTCTCAAATTCCCTCCTCTCCATGACTTTATTAACAGTTCAAATTTCCTTTGGTTCTCTTTTCCTGATTCTTGGGCTAGAAAGATGATATTTTTGCCTCTCAGCACTATTGTGCATTTCCTGTGACTGGGTCTGGATCCAAAGTGAAGCAACTAGAATTATCTCCACAGTGTCCTTTTTCATTCCTCTGGTCAGGAAGAAGAATTTTTTCCTCAGAGTTTCAGGTGAATTCATGGCTGCTCTGACCACTACTGCCACCACCACAGGATACAGCTTTAGGACACTTGTATGGGGCAGGACAGAGAAAGAAAAAACAGAGGATTTCGCCTACTCTCTCTATCCCTCACTCTTTTTCTGATTGTCTGATCATAAAGAAATGGTTTCTCTTGGACCTTTTTTGGTCCATGCCTGCTGAGCAATTCATGGATTTGGGCTGTCCTAGATCTAATCTGGGAGATGTAGAAGTAAATTCACTGCCAAATCAATTGTCCTTTGAGTTGTGAACCTCATTCTCTATATTCCTACTATTATTTTCTTTGTATATTCTGACTAGGGTTTTGTATATTCTGACTAGGGTTTTGGGAGAGAGAGAATGGAGTGTGCTTGCTCCATCTTAATTGGCTCTGGAAGCCTGCTTGATAATTTAGCTGGTAAGTAAACTAAAGGTCTTATTTCTAACACGAAAACATGAGTAAAAGGACTGCAAGATTGGAATGTTCTTTTTGAATAAAGCATAAGTCTTTGAGAATATTTTATGCTTTCAGAGTGTTGCTATGATAGGAGTTTATTCTCCTCTGGCTAGGGAGGTCCTCAGAGACCAGATGGAGAAATAATACCTTTGTTAGTATAGATCACAAGACTCCTGCTTTTGTGTGATTGACAGACCCAGCAGGAGTCTGTAGTCCTTCCCTAGTAAAGAGTTTTCTTTAGAGACTCTCTGCTTCCATCATTTTCTCTTAAGACTGGTCCTGTCAGAAATTTTACCCAAACTTTATTCTTGAAAGCAACAGAAAATACTCTTAGCCACATGGAACACTGCAATCTGTTGGGACAGTTCCCCTTTCCTAGCACAATCATCCTGAGGAACAGTCATCAGTGGGGACTCCATCTTCTTGACATCCCCACCCCAGGCAGGAAAGTCTATTGCCAATAATGCATTGAAATTTTGAGATGCAACCAATTTCTTAGGAAAAACATAATTTTGTTTTATAGATGTTCCTCACTGAAGAACAGGAAACACATGGAAGACAAGATGGAAACAGGAGAGATGGCCTTCCTAGCCTTGATCCCTTGTCAACCAGAGAGACAAAGCTGGGACCTGGGAAGGGCACAAGGGTAGCAAAGGAATGAACAAAGGAGACAGGGAAGCTGAGCCTGCAGATGCCTTGAGAGGCTGACTGTGTAGGGATCAAATGAGGAAAAACAAAGAAATACTTTGCATTGTCTCCTGGCTACTGAGTAAGTTTGTGATTGGCTACCAGTGAGATTGTATTGTTTCTATAACAAGCTGTGTCTGCATGCTTTTCTAGTCACTGGGGATGTAAGGGAAGGGTTACTGTAGTCAGATTTGCAACGTATATCAAGATATGTCTACCAGACCTGTTTATTTTGAAAAATTGTTTGAACATGATGGATCTAATTGTACCAAGTGACTTTTGTAACCAACCCAGTGTACCCTGACACACAGTCGTTTTTTGGGGAGTATGGAATTCCCTAAATTTCATTCTTTCTTGTTGAATTTTGGGGGGTGGGGTGAGGAGAAGATATATTTGGACCTGCTCTCAGCTTCAGAATCTATAGAGAAATCTCAGTCTATTTTCTCACACTCGGTAGTCTAAAGTTAAAGGAGCTTTCGATGGTACTCAGATGTACTCAGTGTCAACTGACCTGGGGGTTTATACAGGTTGAAAAAGACCCTGCCATTCCTACAACCTTGTCAGTGTGAAATGTGGTAACAACAACGCGAACCTCATTTGCAGTGGTCGTTTTTGCAAGGTATTTGCAAGATGGCTGTCTTCTCTCGTTCGGGGTTATAATTTGAAATTGGATAATTTTAGATGTGGGACCCTTGGCTGCCTTTGATACTTGAGTCGTTTTGTGAGCTCTTCTGATATTAGAATGAAATGCCCCCAAGTTTCTGCCTACTGCTTGCCCAGCGTTGGCTTATTGTTACTGTTGTTGAAAAAGCTGCTGTGTTGTCTTCTCTAGATGTTAGATAGTACCTCCCTGCATCTCTCCACTTGCTGTGTCCTCCTCCTTTTCTCTGCCTTTATGTCATTAACATCTCTTATACACAGGCTATGTAGAAAGCCATGTCCCGGTAATGAGACTGTGCAGTGAAAACAAGAGGGAAAACGCTTACAAAGCCTTCTGCAATCCAATGCTTCTTATTGAGGAAACACTTGTACTGAAAGCTGTTGAGAAATAAAAATGGCAGAGAGAGAGAGTGGGAGATGGGGAGGAGCCAAACCCTCAAAACTAGGTAGGAAGGGAGTAAAAAATTTCTGGGCTTTGGGGAGGAGACCCACCTAGATGTGGCTGACTGGGATAAACCTTAGGAAAGTAGGAATGGGACTGTGGGAATTTCCCACAATTGGCAAGAGCACCTCTTCTCCAGTATGAAGTAGGGATTCCCTGGCTCTGGAGCCTAGGATTCTGAGCTTAGCAGTGGTTGGGCAAGAAGAAGGAAAAGACCAATGATAGAATTTAAGAGAGGGAAGCAGAATTGGCTCAAGCAATTAGGCTCTTGTCTACCACATAGGAGGTCCAGGGTTCGATTCCTGGGGTCTCCTGGTCAAGGCAAGCTGGTCTGCGTGGTGAGCTGGCCCACGCAGGAGTGCTGGCCTGTGCAGGAGTGCTGAACCATGTGGAAAGCTGGCACAACAAGATTACGCAACAAAAAAAGACACAGAGGAGAGACAATAAGAAATGCAGCAGACCAGATAGCTGAGGTGGTGCAAGAGATTAAGCGCCTCTCTCCCACTCCGGAAGGTCCCAGGATCGGTTACCGGTGTCACCTAAAGAGAAGACAAGCAGACACAGAAGAACACACAGCAGATGGACACAGAGAGCAGACAACGGGGGGTGGGGTAGGGGGAATAAATAAATAAGTCTTTAAAAAAAAAAAAAAAGAATTTAAGAGAGACGTTCTTAGCCTTGTCTGAACATTACAATAACTTCAGGAATTAAAAACAAATATCCATGCCGGGGCTTTTCCCTAGACCAATGCTTCTGAAATTTTACCATGTATTTGAATCACCTGGACACTTTGTTGAAATACAGATTCTGATTAATTAGGTCTCAGTATACATACTGAAATTCTGTATTTCTGAGAAGCTTCTAGATAATGCTAATGCTGCTTGTTTGAGGACCATACTTTGAGTAGCAAGGGCCTAGACCAATTAAATTGTAATCCCTTGGAGGTGGTTCAGGACACTGATGTTTAAAAAAAAAAAACTCCTTAAATTTTTAAGGTTGAGGACCACTGCCTTAGAGCCTAATAAAAGATGGGGGTTCAGAATTTGGGGGGACCAGTGTGATGAAAGTTCATGCCATTGTGTGCATGTGACAGATGGTCAGAGAGGGACCAACCTCTGAGTGGAATTAGCAGAAGCATCTCCAAGCTTGCTTGGGAGAATTTGAGGATAATTCATCCCAGCAGGTGGCATTGGCCTCTCTTTGGAGAAAAGGTATTGGTTCACTGGGTGGGTTGAGAGTGCTCTCAGCTCTGCGGTTGTCCATGTCAAGGTCATCTGAAGTCAGTTTGTCTCTTTGTGGGGGCAGATTAAGTCTTAAAGCTCTTCTCACTTGGGTCCTCCTAGTGACTGCTTCTCTTTAGAAGTGACCGAAGGACAATTTTTTTGGACTTTAAAGACTTCCCTTTTGCCCTCAAAAGTGGCCCAGTCAGGTCTGTGTCAAATGTTTGGAATAGATTTTATGGAAGGAAGAGCCATATCTAGAACTGTCAGCTAAGAACTCTACAAAATCAAGTGAAACAAAATTAAAATAAAACACTGGGGGGGGGGGCGGGGATAGTGGAGTGGATGTGGCTCAAGTAGTTGAGTGCCTGCCTTCCACATGGGAGGTCCTGGTTTCGGTTCCCAGTGCCTCCTGAAAAAACAACAAGCAAAACAAATGAAAAAACCAACTCAGGGGAGCCCATGTCGCTCAGTGGTTGAGCACCGGTTTCTACCATATGAGGTCCTGGGTTCAATCTCCCCACACTGGTACCTAAAAAACAAAACAAAACAAAACACTATGGGGTGGAGTGGGGTGGGGCGGTGGGGAGGGGGCAAAGGGATGGTGCAGGGAGATACTTGGAACAACCACTAAGAACTGGCAAAAGCATCTTTCTCAAAGGTTCAGAAAACTGTTCAAGGACCGCAGTAACAGAGCGAGCATGGACACAAGGAAAAGGCTACTTAAAAGCGGTAGGCTGGCCCCTAACCCTCACCCCTCACCCCTCACCTGCTCTGTGTGGAGCCGACAGTGCCAATTCCAGGTTCCCGTTCTGGAGGGAGCTGAGTAACCCCCATGTACACAATGGAAGCATGTCTGTTTGGTCCAATCTGTCTGGGGGTGACTCGAGGGTTTGCTGTTCCAGAACTTACCCTGTGTGTAGAAGGCAGTTCTCAGAGCTCTCCTGCAGAACGCTGTGGACAGCAGTCAAGTCGTGCTGCTTGGGGCAAGGGGGTGTTGCCTGTAGGGCAGACAGTGCAGTGCCAGGGACTGGGAGGAAGCTGTTTCCTAGGGAAGAGGGGCATTCCTCTCCACGGAATCGGGGGAATTCCTGGGGACCATGCTATGTGCTCAAGGTGTGCAACATGCTCTCAAATGTTCAGAAGGTAGACAGACAGATAGAAGGATAGAATGATATGGCAAAGGTGGAAAAATGTTAAAATGGGTGGGTCTGGGTATCCGGGGGAGTGGGAGTATGTTGGAGTTCCCTGTATACTACTTTTGCAACTGTCCTGTAAGTTTGAAATGATTTCAAAATAAAAAGTAAAAACAAAAACAAAACACTGTAGGGAGAAAGAAGTAAATAACGCACAGAAAATTAAACGATGTAGCTGGATGGGGTCATTTTGTAGCCCATCGAATGTCCACCTAACTTTTTAAGCATGCCATCCATTTCCTGGCTAATACTTGCATTATAAACCTGTCATTATTATTCTCCACGCAATTTAAGTAACTGGCTTGAATATTATTCCTTTGAGCCACTGCCTGGGCTCAATGGTGTGCCTCTGGACCAGAATTTACCACCCTTGAGCCTTGGGCCCTATAATTCTTTCTGCTTTTGATTGCTCCGTCATTCTCTGACTTTGTCATTATTCTGAGAATTGCTGTTATATTTTATTAATAAGAGCCAGGAGGGTATATAGCAGTGAAACTCTGGAAGACTTGGAAGAAGAACCCTTGTGGCTCTTGTAAAGTGTGACTCAGGCTGCCAGCCCCTGTGATGGATGAAGACAACACATGCCCCGCCCTCTTCCCCCTGCAGCTGGGCCAGCCCCATCGCCCCCAGACTCTGAGGACCTCCTGAAGGGAGACGTGCAGGAAGGGACTGTACACAGAGGTCCCTAAAGCACGTGGAGGTGCAGGGGGTTAAGGTTACGTGGCTGGGAAAGGTCGAGCACAGGCCTAAGTTCAGGTTTCCTCTCTCCCGTCCCTGTACTCTTTAAACTTTTTTTTTTTTTTTTTTTTTTTTTTTAAGATTTTATTTATTTATTCATTTATCTCCCCCTTGCTGCTTGCGCTCGCCGGGTCAGCCAACCACGCCGTGCAGGCGGGCCCGTCCTCACCAGGAGGCCCCGGGAACCGAACCCAGGGCCTCCCACATGGCAAACGGGAGCCCCACCGACTGAGCCACAGCCGCTTCCCCCGTCCCTGTACTCTTTCTAAGGGATTGCATTACCACGCAAAATGGGAAGGGATGGCAATTAACAGATAGGTCAATTATTCTGATTTACTTCAGCTTACACTTGCTGAGTGCTTGTTGTGTCCCTGCCTTATCTCATTTAGTGATCCACTTATGAGCCAGGCTCTCTTTCTTTCCTCAGACCAGAAAGAGGGCTCCTTCTGTGAACATCTTCTTATAAGCATGCCTATTTACGATACTCACTTGACATGGGCAGTCCTTTCCTTTAGCTGAGTTTTCACATCCAACTCATCTTGTGATGCCCTCGAGCACAAGGATCAATCTGTGCATCCCTCATGCCACTCTGAACTGCAGTGCAGTGTGCACTGTAGGTGCTCAATTAATAATATTTGTTGCTTGAGTGATGACATATATGGTTTTATGGAGACACATTTCATGGTAATAAATGTTTTACTTTCTAGAAAAAAAATCCCAACTCTGAGTATGGGCCGATGAAAAGGGAAGGCTTATTCACTTCTTTGCAATATTTTTCATCATTTCCCCTCTGAGGATCAGAGAAAGACCTGCTTATCATAACAGATGCATTTGGAGAACACTGAAAAATGAAAGGAAGAGCTAAAGAAGAAACCTACTGCTGAAAGGCAACTTAAAAGCACACATTTTGGCATATTCCCCTGTCATTTTATACTTCAGGGCAGTTTTTTCCTTCTATATAAGTTCGGCTCATTCCATATACAATTCGGTATGCTTTTTTGCTTAATATTGCATTACACTGGCCCAAAATTTTAATGAAAACTCTTCTTAAATATCATCTTAGATAATGTCTCAATGTACTATCATAGGGTTAAATCACCCTTTACTTAACCCTTTGCTATATTCACTGCTTTCAGGAGGGGCTCACTCCCCTTGGGTGGGCTCCCCTAAAGCATTGTGCTCGTGGGAACTCCATCAGTTGACAGACCTGAGTCATACATCAGCTCTGCCACTGGCTAGCTCTGTGCCTGAACTCTCCATTTAGTTACGGGAGAAACAATAATTAGCAACGCAGAGTTGCTGCATCGTTGGAAAAAGATCAATGATGCATTCAGCACACATCAGGTGCCCTTCAAATCAGTTGCACCACAATTTCAAAAGTCTTTGCACCTGCTCCTCCCTCTACCCAGAATGCTTTTCCTCTAGAAATCTGCATGAAAATCTGTTTTGTTACCTTATTAGAGAAGTTTCTGAGATCACTCAATAACAAAAGATGGCTTCTCTCATGCTCCTAACTCTATTGATTCCTTGTCATAGCCCTAACCCCACCGGTCATATTATCTATATATTTTTCTGGTTGTGGCCCAACTTCCCCCTCTAGAATGGAAGCAACCTGGTGGCAGGTTTTTTAAAATTTATTTTTTGTTAGAGAAGTTGTGAGCTTACAAAACAATCATGCATAATGTGCAGAATTCCCATATACCACCCTTCTACTACAGCAGGGGTTTGGACTGTTGCACCCCATCATTTCTAGACCACTGCCTGGCACATAGTAGGTGTTCAATAAATAGATGCTTAATGAATGAATGAAGTGCTTGGACACTGGGGGTAAAAAATACAAAGTCCTGGGCCTCATGCTTGTGTAATTTCTGGGAATGTGCTTCTGGAATCTTTGCTTTTAAGAATCTCCTCACTTTCTTAAGTATTAGCTCTTATCCCAAGTTGTAAGTGCTTAAACAGCCTGACTTCATTTTCCTGTTCTCATTTCAAAATCTACTTGATTCCAAGTAAGTAATGATAACTGAAAGAACAGCAATATTGCTATCACCCGTTGAACACCTTGCTACATTTCCTACTCCACTAATTCACTAGAAGACCACTATTTTTAAAAAGCCTATTTTTGTTGGTGAGTGGGACTCATGTGAGTTTGTTCAGAGCAGTTATTTTGCATGGTTGCATTAACTACACAAAAGAGAGAAAAATGAGTCAATCCTTTGTGTGTTTCATACACAGCTTTACTCTCTTCTTCTCTTTGCTTTCATTCATTCCCTGACCAGCCCCTTCCTTCTACCTCATGGTTACTAATTCTTCTTCTGGTGTCTTTTATTTTCTTTCTGTCTTTCCTTTTTAAATTATTGTGAGTAACACATAGAAAACATAAAATTTACCATTTTACCCATTTTTAAGTGTGCAAATCAGTGACATTATTTTTACAATGTTGTGCTACCATCACCACCTTCCATCACTAGAACATTTTCATCACCCCAAACAGAAAATTTTGACCCTTTAAGCAATAACTTCCCATTCCTCCCCTCCTCCCAGCCCCTGGAAACCAAGTGGTTTCATGTCAGGCTTATTTTATTTAATGTTTTAGAGTTTCATCCATGTTGTGGCATCTATCAGAACTTCATTCCTTTTTACAGTTGAAGAGTATTCCATTGTATTGATTGCCACATTTATTTATCCATTCATCTGTTGATGGACTCTACGGTTGGCAATTATGGGTGATGCTTCTGTGAACATCGGTGTACAAGTATCTGTTGAGTCCTTGTTTTCAATTCTTTTGGGTATACATTTAAGTGTGGAATTGTCAGATCATATGGTGTAGTAGTTTGAATGATGTACCCCAGAAAAAAAAACCGTGGTCTTAATCTTAATCCTGTTCCTGTGGATGCAAAGCCGTTGTAAATGGGATCTTTTGAAGTTTTTTTTCTTTAGTTAAGGTGTAGCCAGCTGAATCGGGAGGGGACTTAAGCAGGAGAGAAAGCCACAGGGAGGAACTAGAAGCAGGAAGTGAGTGGGAACCCAGAAGAGAAGGGAGAAGACTTTGTCAGGTAGTGGGAAAGCCAAGGAACCCAAGGATTTCTGGTCAACCAGGATGCTACCAACCCGTGGAGGAAGCAAGCCTTCCAGCCTCTGAAACCATGAGCCAATAAATGTGCATTCGAGTTCAATGGAACCGACTCTTTCTCAAATGTGTGCAGTAGTTCAAACTGGGTTAACAGTGGTGTCTAATAAAGAGATTCTTGGAGAGATGCAGTTAAGAATGTCTGTAATTAGTGATTGTTTGTAATCATCAATTTAAGTCCTCCGGTGTTCCTAGAGCACTTAGAGGTGCTTAAAAAGCGTTTGTCCTCTGAAGAGGCTTTAGAAACATCGTCCTACAATCTTGTTGACATAGTTAATTAACTCTTAGAACAATAGACATTTGTTCTGAATAGAATTTCTTCTGAGATTGTGCTGGTGTAAACCTCCCTCAGAGCACGATTAGTCCCCAGATTCCAGTGTGTGAAATGCAGATGAAGGAGGGTTGTGCAAGGTTTTACCTTTGGGCTGTAACGAACTGAGAAAACTTTTACTCCAGCCATATCCCCACCCTCCAATCCAGCTCTAGCCAAACGGTTTCAGATTTCCCAACCTGTTCCACGGAACTTCTTTTACTTGTGATCTCTCTGATATGGCGATGGCAATCCTGAATTAAAAAGGGAGCTACGCTTTTCTTTGTGGCCACTGTTGCCCACAAAGGAGGTCAGTGTGTCAGATGTATGGTTGGGGACTTCAAAACATAAACATGCCTCGCAGGCTGAAAATAGTAATTATCAGGGTGGAGCCAGCTGCAAATGATGCAAAATTGGTTCCTTTTGTTTTCACACACACACACCCGTGCACTAAAGATCTGAGCAGCTTGTTCCTGACAGTTTGTTGAAATACACCAAAGTGAAAAGAGTGGAGAATGAGAGGTTTTCAGCAGACTGTCCCTGGAAATCTCCAGGGCCGCGGTAAAGGCTGTGGCCTGCCCATTTCTCTCCAGACAGAATTTCATGCTTGGTTGTTTTCTGGACACGGCTCAGGTGTGCAGGGATTGGAGTGGGCCTGCCAGGTCCCTTTGACACTTGGCTGCCAATATATTTGGGGCCTTTGCCAGGCCCCTGGGGAGAACAAGCTTTGCCACAGCTGGGCTGCCTCTGTCAGCAGGGGTGCTGGGGAGCAAGGAGGACCTATCAGCCCAGGAGGGACACGAGTCTGAAGATTTGAATATAACGCTTCTGTAAAATGAAAGAAAGATAGAAGGGAAGAGAAGAAGGAAGGAGGGAAGGAAGGAAGGGAGGGAGGGAGGGAGGGAGGGAAAGACAAGAAAAGCTAACCATAAGATCAAAGGTGAATTTGACTTCACCTTGACCAGGTGCACCCAGTGGAGAGGTGTTCCAAGAGGGGGCACCTGGGCAGTTGTCCTCAAGTCCAGAAGCATCAGCATCACCTGGGAGCTTGTTGGAAATGCAGATTCCCAGGCCCTGCCTCAGACCTCTTGAACCAGAAGCTCTGGGGTGGGGCTCAGCGAGCTGTAGTGGGAGTTTGAGAATCACTGGTTTGGAAGGGTTAATTAGCATCTGGGTGTTGCTCACTAGTGGGGCGGGGGGACTTAGGTTCAGAGTCTCAGCATCCTCATCTCTAAGGTGGAGATAACACCAAGTATTCATTCAACAAACGTGTTGAGTACTGACAAAGCCTGGGTGGGCAGTACCAGAGAAACCAGGAATGCCCTGGCCTGAGCTCAGAGAGCTTAGAATCGAGTGGGGGAGAGAGACAGTGGGCGCATCGACACAAAAAGGAAAGGATATTGACCAACTGCAGTAGATGTTTCTGAGGAAGGAACCACGAGCTCCAAGAGTGTGGAACAGGGCCACCCCGCCTACCTGGGGGGCTTAGGGAAGCTTCGCTGAGAAAGTGACATTTGAGTTGGGAGCTGAGGCATGAGAAGGTGTTGGGGGAGAAGGTAAGTGGTGGGGTGGGGCAGAGGGGTCCAGGCAGGCAGCAGAGCACATGGAGGGCCACCAGTGGGTGGGGAGAGCACCACTCTGTTAAGGAGCAGAGAAGTGGTCCCCAAACACGTCTGTATCCCCTGAGAAGCTTTGAAATATACCAATGCATGGGTCTCATCTCTTGAGCTTGTGACTTAATTCAATTTTAAATGATTCCAGGTGACTCTAATGTGCATACAAATTTGGAAACAACTGAAATGGAAGAAGATCAGAGTGAATGGAGCCCAAAATGTGGGGTAGGTGCAGCAGGGCTGCCAGGCTTGCTGGGTCAGGTAAAGGATCAAGGTTTTTATCCTAAATGCAATGGATGCCTTGAAGAATTGTAAGCTGGAGGATGCCCTGAGATTTGTATTTTGAAAATGCCACTCTGGTGGCCTAGTAGTAAATGGACTGGGGGAGGTTGTGGTCCACTGAAGAAAAAGGAAGCAAAGATGGATTTGAGATCTTTTTAGGAAGTAAAATCGATAGGTCTCAGCACAGAGGATGAGGGAGATTGGGAGTTTATGATGGGCCCTTGATTTCTGACTTGCTGATGTGTAAAGGCTGGAAGAGAACTGGGTTTGGGGGGAATCAGGAGTTTGGCTTTAGATGTATAGAGTTTGCCATGTATATCCGTTAAGAAGGCTTTTGGCTGCAAGTAACAAAAACATGGTAAACAGTGGCTAAAACAAATAAAGGGCTTATGTGTCTTGGGTAGTAAGCAGGCTGGGATAGCTGGGACGGTGGGGTTGGAATGGTGGCTTGGAAAGACATTTAAGGATTTAGCATTCCCCCAGATCCCCAGCTTTTGGCCATAACTGTGTACGTGGCCATTCCTTACCTGTGAGGGAATCTGAGGAGCACTGTATCCCAAACAAAATCAAGATTCAGTTCATAAGGGATAAAGGGGAATGGGTAGTGGGTAGCCAGCATGGTTTGTGTATGTCAGATGCTTTTAATCCAGCCAAAACAGATTCAAGTGTTGGCGAGGAGTTGAGTGTATGTGCCTCCACAGCTTGGAGCAAGGTGAGGGGTGAAGCACTTCAAGGGCATGCTTGTAGGAATAGTATCAGGGTCCTCTCCAGTGACAAGAGGAAGTTCGATTTATCTCTAGTGAAGAGGGTTCAAGATACACTGATCAGCAATCTTAGGGCTGGGCTATTTCATATAATTCTTGGGTTTATAAATTTCTGGTTATCTGACAGTATAACTTGAATCTTACAGTACAGGCAATCATTCAGAAAAAATGCCTTGTGTGTTTACTCTGTGTAGCAGTTTGGCATTATTTATGAATTCCAAAAGTAGATATTGGATTATGTTTGTAACTGGTCTGTTCCTCTGGGCATGATTAAATTATGATTAGGGCTTTGATTGGGCCACGTCAGTAGGGCGTTGAGTCCTCACCCACTAAGGGTGACATGGCAAAGGACAAAGTTAGAGTTCTGATGCTGAGTTTTGAGCTGGAGCCCTGGAAGTGAATCCACAGGAGAGGAACAGAGAGGAATAGAGACGGCTCTTAGACACCGCAGAGGCCCAGGGAGAGAGACAGAGCCATTTGCCTGATAGTCTACGCCTGACCTTGTGGAGAAACCAGAGAAGCTGAACCCAGAGAGAAGTGAGGCCTGGGAAGAGAGGAACCCAGGAAGCCTGAACCCTGGCAGACGTCAGCAGCCATCTTGCTCCAACACATGGCAATAGATTTGGTGAGGGAAATAACTTATGCTTTATGGCCTGGTAACTGTAAGCTTCCACCCCAAATAAATATCCTTTATAAGAGCCAACAGATTTCTGGTATTTTATATCAGCACCCCTTTCGCTGACTAATACACTCTGCCAGGCACTGTATGAAACCCCTAATGCACTGTAAGTGTGTGTGTGTGTGTGTGTGTGTGCATTCACGTATGAGTATATAAGGTAGATTTCAAAAATGGCCCCCAATTCCTCCCATCCTGGTATGTCATCTGTTTGCTAAGCTGCCAAAATGCAGATACCATGAAATGGATTGGCTTTTAACAATGGGAATTTATTAACTTAGCAGCTTACAGTTTCGAGACTGAGAAAATGCCCAAATCAAGCCATCATCAGGTGGTGCTTTCTTCCCAAATACCGGCTGCCAGCAATCCTGGACTCCTCTGTTCACATGGCAAGGCACATGGCTATGTCTGCTGGTCTTTCCCTTCTCTTCTGGGTTTCATTGCTTTCAGCTTCTTGCTTCTGTGGCTTTCTCTACTCTTTGTCTGAATTTCATTCCCTTATAAAGGACTCCAGTAAGAGGATTAAGACTCACCCTGAATGAAGTGGGTGACATCTTAAGTTGAGCTCCTCCTCACCCAAAGATTCTCCTTACGATGGATCCACACCCACAGGAATGGATTAACTTTAAGAACATACTTTCTGGGCGTCCATTCAGCTTCAAAGCGTCACATCATATGTTTGCAATATGAATTTGTTGATGCTCCCACAAAGAAGAGGGGTCTATTTCTCTGCCTCGTGAACCTGGTCTTGGCCGTGCGACATTAGCAAATGTGATGCAAGGAGAAGCTCATAAGACATTTGTGCACTGGGGCTTTTCTTCCTTCTGTTCTTGGGAATCTTGGCCCTCCACTCTGAATGAGTACAGGCCAGCTGGCTGGATGTCTTGTGTACTCCTGTCCCCAAAGCTGACATCAGACACATCCACCAAGCTGTCCTAGACCAGCCAGCCCAGCCCCACCCAGGAAAGCCACCCAGCTCACACAGAACCATGAGAATCAGATCTATTGTTTTACCCACTACATTCTGGGGTGGTTTGTTACCTTGCAAAAGCTAACTGAAACATCAACATCCCATGAGTTTTTTCTTGTTTTGCATTATTAATACTTGAAGATGGAACTGGTAGAAGCTGTTAATATAACTTTAGAGGTCTTGACTTCCTAGTTCAGAATCTGGATTACACCCTTAACTAGCTGGGAGATTTGTTAGCTCTGTGCTCTCTTTTCCTCATCTGTTAAACAGAAAAACAAGAGGATTGGTGTAGAGATTAAGTGAGTTGATGCATTAAAAAAAGAATTTCCACCTTGTCTGTGTTGGATGCTCAATAGTGCTATATGTCATTGTGGTGGTGGTGGTTAGTAGCAGTATCAGTTTTTATTAGTCAGTCAACACTCATGCTTATGTGGGTTTTCCATGGCTCTGGGTTGGTTCTAAGGCAAACTCTTCTGCGCTGGTCCTCATGTTCAGCATCTTATCTTGGTGAAATAGGGCTTAGTCATGGGAACGAAGATTAAAGGCAGCTTAAAAAGGGGGAAGAGTTACAAAATGGATAGCAAGGCCTGATCGGCTCATGGGTTTTTCTTTTTTCCTCCAGCTTCCAGGAGCCAAAGAAAGGCAGACTCATATTCGTCACCCCCGTTTGCTGTACAGATGGGGAAGCGCTGCCCAGCATAGCTTGCAGGGGTCCTCAGGACTCCAGGGCTAACTCCCGCTGTCCTGCTGCCAGGTTGGCACCTGCTGCCACCTCCCCCCACCCCCCTTGCTGGGCTGTCATCCCTCGGGGGCGCTCAGAGGTAGGGAATGTCAAGTTGCTTTCCTTAAATCGCTGCAGTCCACAAACCTCATCAGACCGCGAGGGTTTATGCCAGAACCCGCAAGCAGTGCTTGGCTTTGAGGAAGGGGTTGTGTCATTTTGGATGCTTCCCTTCCCTTAGGAGTTGTTTCTGACAGGCTGAGGGCATTTTTCGCCTGTTCATTTTGCCCCATCAAAGCCTGGTGTGTGGTTCACTCGAGCCCCCCGCTGTAGCCCCCTCCTCCAGTCTGAACACCGTGCTCCTCTCTGCGTGGAAATGGCACCCACTCTAGACTCTTGTAGTCCTGACTCCCTGGCCCCTGCACCCTACCGGGAACCAGTCTGACAGCTCAGTGAGGAATACAATGTTCTAGCAAGACTAGTTTATTTTATTTAAATTTTTAAACTAAATTTAATTTTGACATTTTTATTTATAAACACTTGATACCCACCAAACAAAAATCCCCTTCTCCTCCCATCCCCTGGTAACCTCTAAACGGCTTCCTGTCTGCAGACTTGCTAGTTCTAGCTATCTCTGTTCAGGGCCAGCCTACAATATTTGTCCTCAGGTGCCTTAACCACGCTGCTGTGTCCCTCTGCCCCCAATTTCTGTGCTTGGGCCCTGGTTGGTTCCAGTCGCCCTCTCCTGCCCACGTTATCCAGGAAGCAATCCGGTGTTCCTGGGAATCCCGCCCAGGACCCACACTCCAGGTATCTGGTGGCCAGTGCCTGGTGTGAGGGAGGGAGGTACGGTCTCGTGGCAGGTCTGACCCTGTTGATGTGGGCCCTCAGGGTGGGGGTGAGGGGAGGTGAGCTCCTGGCAGCCTCTTTTGTGCTGCTCTGGACTCTCCCTGGGTTTGCACACCTGCTGATGGAGGCTTGTCTGCAGGATTTTAATCACCAGCCCTTTCCCCCTCTTTCTCATTGTTAGGGAGGACATTAAATCAGGCTGGCTGATTGCCAAGGAGATATCCGCCCCTCCAGATTTGCGAGGAGAGGGCCACTCTCTCTTCAAGTTGTCAATCTTGTCCCTTTCTTGGGGCCCAGAACCAACTTTATTTTTTATTTTTTTAAAGATTTTATTTTTTTATTCATTTATCCCCCCTTGCTGCTTGTGCTCTCTGGGTCAGCTAACCACGCCGTGCGGGCAGGCTTGCCTTCACCAGGAGGCCCCGGGAACCGAACCCAGGGCCTCCCATATGGTAAACGGGAGCCCTACTGATTGAGCCACAGCCGCTTCCCGAACCAACTTTAAAAACAGGAACAAAACACAAACAGGCAAAAACAACTGACTAATAAGTTGAGCTGATAAATGATGCCCAAAAGATGGGGGGAGGGGGTGGGGACTTATAAATAGTGCTTTTGTCTATTTGGTGCTTTTAGCACCTTAGATTTTCAGAAAAAAAAGAGTCTGCTTTCTAAGCATCAAACTCTAAATGGGCCTTGAAAATTGTAGAGGAATTCCTCTGGCCTTAACTGGTCCTTGCTGTGTCCAGCTCCACCTGTCTTAAGACCCTGAAGGATTTGAAGCTGATGTGTCTGGCGGATGCTGGGCTTGCACGGAGGAAGAGGGAGCTGGGCTGTTCCTTAGGATCCCCACGTTGAGGGCGGGTGGGCTCTGCCATCAGTCTCAGTGCCTTGGGCCTCTTATCTGTGGAGCCTGACATCGCTTGTGCGACGTGGTCTTCCCTGGTGCCCCCATCCCGTCCCACCGCATGCCAGTCTGTCAGCAGATCTAGCCTCTCCCTAAGAGCCCTGACAAGGCTCTTATCTGGGGGCAGGACCCCATCCTCTCTTTCCCTTATCCAATGACTTGGCTGTTTCTTCTAATTAGGTGGGCTTCCTGGGCACTTGGCTTTGAGTTTGGTCACTGCTGGGCTCAACAATGGACCCAGACTGGACCCCTCAGCCAGCATTCTCAGTCCTGGCTGCACAGTCAAGTCAGTTGGGGAACTTTCAAAACATAGGAGGGCTTGATCCCACTCAGGCCGTTTGAGACCATCACTGTAGGGCTGGGGCCAGTGCTTTAGTAGTTTTTGAAAGCTCTCCTGTTGATATAATATGCTGCCATGTTTGAGAACCACGACGTTAGATCAGTGGTCAGCAACCCTATTTTCCCGAGGGCCATTCGGATAAAATATAAGTATTTATAGGCAGGCTTAACTTTAAAAAATAAAAGGGAAAATAAAGATAGTCTTGATATTCACAGGCTCGTTCACTTAGCAGTGTTTGTCTAGGATGTGCCCAGCCAAGCTCTAAAGCTACAGAGGTGAATAAAATAGATGTAACTACACCTAGTTCCGGTAGCTTTAAGTCTGGCGGTGATGACCTATGTAAGGAAAATTATCCTAATATATTATAAAAACTGTGATAAAGGCCAAGAATGAAAAACATAAGGTGAAAAGCAGATCTAGTGTTGGAAAGTCAGATTTTATAATTATCCCCACTTATAATAATTAGATCTCTATTGAAAACAAATGCTTGGAATAAAGACTAAATTTGAAACCTAAAAAACATACAGAGGGACTCCTAAGACAGACTCTGAGGCTGTTGCTGAGATTGGGAAATGAGGGTGGGGGAAGGGGGACAAGGGAATGAATTCCTCAGGCCACCTAACCAAGGATGGAGAGAGAAAAGCATTTGCCAGGAGACATCTCCTAAGGCAAAAATGGAATGGTTTTCAGACTTACCCAGGTCGGGTCCCAGAGCCATGCCCTTGGGACCTGACAGCATCTTTGCCACAGCCACAGGCAGCTGCAAAATCTCATGTCTTAGGTCCTTAGAGAGAGACTGGGCTGAGGTGGCCCTGGGAGCACAGGTCTGACTTATTTGGCCTCAGCACAGGAAGTCTCAGTGGTGGTGTCTTTTCCAGGCCTTCATGACAACCGGTTTAGACAATTAGCCCAATATTTTGCCATCAGTGAAACCCACTCACTGTTAGACTCTTCCCTCCCGGGGAGTTGTGGTCAACAGGTAAGAGGAGTTAAACTAGAGAAGGACAGGGCCCAGGACATTAACCCTGGGAAGCTCCCCCCTCTCCCCAGGTCTGCTGAGGAAGGTGTGGGAACTTCGAGCTCCAGGGAGGATGTGCAAGGATGCCCAGACTCCAGGAGCCTCTGCATACTGTCCATATGGATGTGAACACACCTGGGCAGTATCCCCCAGAGCAGAGACGTGCCTCCTTAGAATGGGAATGGGCAGCCTGGAGCCCCCACTGACCAGGGTTGGTGCCTCCAGGGGCCAGGAGAAGTCAGACCTGCACAACTGCAGGTGGGAGGCCACCAGAAACTCAGAGACAGTGCTGGAACTTGCTCCAAGTGTTGTGACCCAACTGGGTCTTCTCTGTCCCACTCAGAGAGGGAAGAGAACCTACAAGCCTGGGAAAGGGCAGGGCTTCCCACCCATCCTATCCACACCCCAGGTCCAGCTCAGTACCCACTGGCAACCAGACACGTGCCCAGTGTGCACTAGGCACTCAGCAAATGGTTGGAGGGTGATTCTGGCACAGGTTCTGGCCCTCTGTGTGGTCTTGAGCAAGACCCTGTACCTCACTGACTCTTGGTTCCCCTCTAAAAACTGTAATGATAGTAATACCGAACTCTGGAGTAGTTAAGTGATAGGGTGGGCTAATGTATGGGAAGCCGTTCAGTCAACTCTAAAGGCTACGCTGAAGCAAGGGATAAAAATTAGAAAACTGCCTCCTCATTCCTTTCAGATGAGCCCAGATATTAAGAGTTTAGAGCCAAAGAAGGAAATAATTCCTTTTCATTGCTTTCCTCTATTGAAGTCACCACAAACTGAGCTCGCAGTTAACCGACACACAACTCAGATGCAGATACACACATCTCAGACACACACACACTGCCACCTCGAATCTGCTGCTTGCCTGGGGGTCCCTATCTCAGGTAATGGCACCAGGGTCCATCCCAGTCCCACTCCCTTACCAAGTCCTGCATCCATTTCATCCCCTACAGAGCTTTCAAAGTCTAGCTTTCCAATCCCATGTCCCCCGCTTAAGCCACCTCTCTTGCCCATGCACAGGTCCTCCTGCATCTCTCCTGCCCCTCACAGCCATTCTCTGCATATCTGATCACATCACTCCTTCAAAATCCTCTGCAGCTCAGCATCGTGTCAAGAAAAACCCAGATCACGGGGCCGTCGTCATCCTCTTGGGCCCCAACCCCAAACTCTCCGCTTTGCTCTTCTGACCCCAGTCACGTGGTCCTTTCATCAGACCTTCGAGGACAAAGGGCTCCGTCTTCCCTCGGGTGTTTGCAGTATTCTACCTTTTCCAGTGCAAATGTGTTCCTCGTGAAAACTTTCTCTGACGGCAACCCCTACTTCCATCCCAGACTTGCCCAAAGAACATCTCAAACCAGGTCCTGCCAGTTGTTAGAAGTCTTAGAATAGAAGAATGAGAATTCAGGAATGATATATTCAACCCATGTCCATTTTCAGATGGGCAAAGAGAGGCCCTGAAAGAGCAGGCGTATAAGCCAAGACCCCACAGCTGGTAGAGGACAGAGTCTGCCCTGGACTCTCCACACATTCCAGGGCCTGTCACTCTTCATAGATCTCACCTCTATAGAGCAACCTACTCTTGCTAACCCTTCTCGTCATTTGCAATGGCTCAGTGACGTGGACAAGCCAGCGCAGAGATGCCGACGACCTGATCGTGGGCGGAATGGCTGGCTGAGCACGTCTTAGAGGCAGGCCCTCTTCTACGTGAGCTGCTTGTATGAATTCAGTTGTTCCTCACAGCTGCCCTGAGGAGGTTCTTTATCCCGTAGTCACAGACCAGGAAACTCAGGCACACAGAGGAAGAGTTGAGCCAAGATCATGCACCTCAGATTCAGGGTTTGGGCCCACACAGCCTGGCTGCCACAAGTCACTCTTAACTTCTGTGCGTTCTGGAACCCTGTCTGTCATGGAGGAGAATTCAGGGTCCAAGCATAGTGCAAGAGGTCGTCTCGTCTCAGGAGAGGCCGACTGACAGGAAAATCCCCAGCAGACGCTTGCTTACTTTTCTGATTATGTCGCCCTGAATGTAGGTGTGCTGTTCTGAACAAAAATAATTGTTTCTGTCAGGTGGGGACTAGTTGGTTGATAGAGGATCCAGCCACCTTCCTTCCTCAGTTTTCCTTGCCTTGTAATCCTGCCCTGCCCAGTAATTTAAAAGGAAGACAACCAAAGCCAGTTGGATCCACAGGGAGAGCCCTGGGAGGCAAACTATAATTATCTAAATTAGACTCTGAGGGGCCTTAGGTTTTACAACCTGATGTTCTCTGCCACAGAAAGTAGTGTTGCTAATGTCTCATTTTGCTAAAAGGTGTGGCTTGCAGGGAAGTGCCTCTTTGCTTCTTTCCATGTGATTCCTAAAACTGCATTCTTAGCCAAAACCTACTTAAGGAGTTCACTGTATCTCAGGATTGTGATGTTTGAGAGGAATTTTTCTAGAAACATCTAAGATTTCCTATGTTTGTGAAGGATATGCTTAGACTTTCTCCTAAATTAAGTTCCCATTAAGAAGTAAGAAGTCCTTGCATATTCTCACACCTCAGAATAATCACTCTTACAATTTTCCCATGAGTTTTTTTTTTTTTCCCCCTCACTTAGTGGAAAATTTCTTCAAGTGATTTTTTTCCCCCGAAAGTGTAATTTTCTAAATCCCTAAAGTGATTGTTTTTATTCTTGCTCTGTGTTTTTATGGTTTTTATGTCCCTTCATGAGAGTTGCCTGTTCCCTCAGGACTAATAGATGACCACGAAGCTGAGGGGCAGTGAGGCAGCCTCACAGGTTAAGTGACTCCCTCCCTCTCGCGCCATCAGCCTCACTCCAAATCAGCACTTCAGTGAAATTACAAATATCAGTATAAACAGGGGTTGAATCTGGGCTTTGTAGTCAGGCAGGCATGGGTTTTAATGTAGGCTAGGCCACTTGGTTGTATAGCCATGTGCCGGTTAGGTAGCCCAAGCCTCAGCTTCCTGACCTGCAAAGAGGAGACACTACTACTCTTCTCTGTTTCTTCTTCTACTGCTCACTATCCCGTGATTTTAGCGATGCTAACAATGCTAACAATGGCTCCCCGCGGACCATTAGGATTTGTCTCCAAAATGGGAAAGCACTTTTGTTAAATGTGCTAATATCAGTGCTGTACTGAATGGAAAACATCCCAAATATTCAAAAGCAAAATCAAGAGTTGAAAGAGTCTTCACACTTTGCAGAGGAAAAAGTGTGAGTTGAACATACAAGGCAGGCTGTGAAAGAGGGATGGAGGGTGCTAGGAAGAAGTGGGGGGTTTACGTAGCAGAAATGAGGCGGGGAAGGATGTGATTAGTTTGTAAAGGGTCCCGTTACCAAAGCAAGGTGCTTTGCTATTATTCTTAAATCAACAGGAAAGTTTAAGCCAGGTGAGTTTTGTTTGCCAGGAGGGGTACTCGCGGTGTTAGGTGGGTGCAGATGCTAATAGTACGAGTTCTGCTGGAAGTATGAAGCACTAAGCAGAAAACAGATGAATTCGATGACATCAAAATAAAGATTTCTGGTCAAGTCACCATGGACAAAGTTAATAGTAGACACAATGGGAGAAGAAAATCTGGATGATATAAGAAAATGTTCAAATCGACAGGAAAAAGATAGCAATTCTCAGCAAAATGAGAAAAGGATATGAACAGGTAATTTTTAGAAAAGAATCTTCTTTCGCCCCACGTCCCAACTAAATAATGAACAGATGAGGAGGGGCTTAATATCACTAGTAATCAGAGAAATGAAAATTAAACACTCATGAAATATCACTTTATATCTGTTAGACCATATCTGCATATCTATTAGAAAGCTGGATGATGCCAAATGTGGTGGAGATGGGGGCAGAAGGGGGTTACACAAACCTCTGTGCACTGCTGTAAGGATGTTAGACTGGAGAACAAGCCAAATGAGTCTATGCATCCCTCATGAGCCAGCAAATATGTGGAGATCTGAACAAAGATGTTCATTATGATGTTATTTATAGAGGTGGGAAGTTGTCGTGCAGCAATTAGAGGAAACAGATCAGATCTATAGATGGATCTTAAGGACACAGTGTTAGAAGTAGGAAGCAAAAAAGAAATACCAAACAATTCCATTTACATAAATTTAAAATACACATACACAAACATATACAGCTTTTTAAAAAGGATATCCAAAAAGCTATATATTAAACAGAATCAAATGGTTGTCCTTTGGCAGGGAGGAGGGGAATGGAAATAGGAAATGGAGCCAAAGGGATTGATAAATTAATAAGAGCGCAATCTGGAATGGACCATGGTGGTTACAGTTCTGTGGACTTGGGAATGTGAGCATTTAGGTCTTTGGCACCAGAGGGTAAGACAAACAAACTTTTTTTGTCCTTTATTGGGGCAAGGTAGGATGGAACACATGCTTAAATAATTAAGAATATTATTAATAACCAGCTACAATGCTTATAGCATTTTCAAAGCTGACCCATATGAATGAATGCTACAAGAACCTTATAAATTAGACTGTAGAGACATTTTCAGAAAATGAGGAAACTGAGGCCCAGATGGTTGAAGCAACTGGCCTAGAGTGTCACAGATGGAAAGTGGCAGAACTGTGAGTCCGAGCTGGGACTCTTGACTTCTAGTCCAGGCTCCCAGGTCCCCAGCTAGTATCTCTATACCAAATGGGAAATCTTTGCTTCTTTAGGGAAGTTGGAATGTAAACTTGGCTGGGATTTTTCTCAAATGCACTTTTCTGTTTCTGTTTTCTGCTTTTGTTTTGTTTAGATTTTGTTTATGCATTTGTTATCATTTGGGAGGGATCTTATTCACTGTAGAACTAAGTCAATAGTAGTTGACTCACCAATGTGGTGTGGTGGGCTTTGACAGAACCACTAGGAGATCTTCTTAATTTAGAAGTGTCTTTATTATTATTTTTATTTAAACAATAACTTATGCTTCAGTGAAACCCTGCTTTATCCTACCATCCAGAGGTAAACATTCTTAAGCTTTCAGCCTATACTCTTCTAGACTTTTTTTCCCTCAAGAAACTAAAAGTTCCTGCATTTTATGCATGGTGGTTCTGTAAATCCACAACTTCTCTAATTAGGAAAAAAAGAAAGAAAGAAAGAAAGACAGCAAAAACAACCCGAAAGATGAATTTCCTTCTGCAATGAGGAAAAGGAGTAAAATCTGTAGCTAGGTTAGAGACATAGTGATAATTCTGACAAGATGGAGCAGTTTAGCAAAATCTCCTGAAGCTGGAGACGCAAAAATAGTTGTTTGCCTTAACAAAGCAACTTTACATTTTTAAACACAGCTGGGCTCTATGGGCCGGAAGTTGAATTCCCTGGAGGGGCTGGGCAGGGCTCTCAATATTTTAGACACATGTGATGTTAGAACAGTTGGAGAGGCAGTGAGTTTGCCCGAAGAGAATTCCAGTCATCAGACTTGTTACAAATTTAGCTCAGCTTCTAAGAAACATTCCCATCAAAGGGAGATCCCTGGTTGCAGCAGAATCCGATTCCCAGTGGTGTGAACTAGGTACCGTGGGTTTGAGGCAGTGGGGCAACAGGTCTGCTTCAGATTTCCTCTGTTTTGATGATGTGATGATTGCTGGCTGTGGACAGCTGCTGGCTTTGGTTTTCGCCAGCCACGCATCCGCCCTGATTTTCTGGTAGCCATATCCAATTCTTCTTTTGGCTTATCATCCTTCCACCCTGACAAAGTGTTTGGGTGGTCAGATATGAGCAGGTCACAAAAACTTGCTCGGGGACTCCTGGTGCTGCTTGTGGGATCATTTGGTGTGAATCTGCTACCTCTTTCGTGAACCATGCCACGGCTGACGAAAAACCCAGGGAAGGAGTCAAGACTGAGAACGGCGATCACATTAATTTGAAGGTGAGGCAGGATGGGTCTGCCGTGCAGTTTAGGAGTAAGAGGTATACACTTAGTAAACTACTGAAAGCCCGTTGTGAGGAGCAGGGTAGGTCAGCGAGGCAGATCAGATTCCCTTCTGATGGGCAGCCCATCAACCAAACCAACACACCTGCACCATTGGAATTGGGGGATGGAGACAAAATTGAGGAGTTCCAGTAGCAGGCACAAGGTGTCTGCTAAAAAGGAAGCCTGCAACTGTACTCCACACCGATAATACCGTCTCAATTAGAAAACCGCAATTTGGTTCCACCACATCATGGCTATGAGAGTATAGTTTTCTCTATTCTTTCATTTTCCCCTTTCTGATTCCTTTATTGTACAAAAAGTAACTGGTATTTGTGCATGAGCATATTGCATTTTTCTCCTAAATGGCAATAGTATGTTTCAATCGACATCAAATGGAGATGGGAGCGGGGAAATACCAGCTCTGTGAAAATAACCCCTTTCTCCTTAAGTGGCATGCTCAGTCAGCTCTTCTCTTTATATGCCAAGGAGTTATTTGGCTCTCACTGTTTAATAAAAAACAACAGCATGGAAAATCTTTGCATACCTCACGTGATTGGAGAATTTTAATATTTTTCATTTTAAATCTAAGGACAACAATTTTACAACTTAAAAAAAAATGTAGCTATTATATGTAGGGCAATCTGCCTTTAAGTAGGGGTAACTTACTCTAAAAGAAATGAATCCTAGATAGTTTCACCAAGTCAAGCATCTTGTTATTTAAATAAACTTATTTTTTGTAAATGAAAAAATTTTTTTTTTTGCTCAGGGACAGGCACATTACTTCAATAAGAATCAGCTCTGCAACTTTTTCTGGTATGTTCAGGAAAGTGGCCCTCTTTTTCTGATGGGTCTGCCAATCTGGACATGCTGGAGGACATCTGTGCTACCACATGCAAGGAAACCAGCCCAAGAATGAAGCCAGTGCCATGGAATGCAGAGCCAAGAGATAGAGACAGTTTACTTGACACCTAAATCCAGCTATGCCTGAACCCCACTGAACTGTTCAGTTAAGTGAGACAAAAATGCCCTCTTAAGCCAATTTGAGTTGGGATTTATGTCATTTCTAACCAAAGGATCTGGACTAATAAGTGTGTTTCATGCTCATGGTTATGGAATGATTTTCCTTTGAAATCTGTAGTTGACCTTGTAGGTTTATAATTGCATTTTTCTAGGAAGATAGGAAAATGGAAAACTAACATAGGGAAAAAGGCCATGAACATTTATTGAGTGCCTCTTACATACCAAGCCCTGTCCTAAGCACTTAAAGATTTCTTTTTTTCTCTAAAACTTCCTAAAATACTATTTTCCATATGTTAGAGAGGAATGCCCTGAGACTCAGTGAGCCATACAAATCTGATTCTAAAATCCATTAGGCTGCCACGTTGCCTTTTAGAAGTAATAATGTCGCTGGGCCCCAAACCTTTCTCTTATACCGTTCTGGGAATCTTTCCCTTGCTTTGCAGAGAGGTGCAGCTGGGGGTTGAGCCCTAGCTCCTACACTCACTAACTGCACGGGCTGGGCAGCTTCCCACTAACCCCACGGATTAGGTGCCGATTACTGCCCCATCTTGCAGAGAATGAAACAGAGGTTCAGAGAGTTAAGTACTTTTCTTAAGTGTTTGGGGGCAGTTGTCAAAGTGCGGTTCCTGCACCAGCTGCCTCAGTGTCACCTGGCAGCTTGCTCGAATTGCAGAGTCTCAAGCTCCACCCAGACCTGCTGAGCCCAACTCTGCATTAGAACAAGATCCCCCGGGCATTCGCGGGCCCCTAGGTGCCTGAGACTTGCTGGCATAGCCATTACACTTCAGAGCATAGTCCTGCAAAAGAAAGGCTGCCGGAGGGAGGGCATTTGCAAGGATGTGAACCTGGGGGTCCAGGCTCCCCCATCTCAGCTGGCCTGCAATATCAAAAGGAAAACAAGTTCCGTCTGAAAACCCAAGCTTAGGCAACCGAAGGACCAGCCCAGCCTGGTCAGAGAAGGAATGAGCTCTTGCCTCTTCCATGGTGTTGGGAGAGCCGGGAGGCTTGTGGGAAGGCCCAGGACTTCCCTGATGCCTGCTGAGGCCGCTGCATGGCAGTCCCTTGGAGCTGAGGCTTTATCGGGGCCGCCATAGCCACCTCCGCCCGCCTCCTGGCCACCTGGGCCCAGCTGGAGGACCAGCTGCCGGGCCCTCCTCCACCAGGGATTATGCCCGGAGAGCTTCCCACGACAGCTCCTCAGATTCCTCGCAAAGCTGCTCCGGCGACTTGCAAAGGGCCACAGTACTTTTTTTTGGGGGGGGAGGAGAGAAAAAAAATGAGAGCCACATCTGTCACAGGAAACGTGGGAACAGCTTTTTTTTTTTTTTTTGCCAGGAGGGATGGCGGAAATATTCCGTTTCTGGCTGAGCTTGATACTCCATGGCTGAGCTGCTACTCCTGACTACTGGGTGAGTAGCTGGCGCCATTTACTGAAGCTTATGGCGTACCAGCATCTGTGGCTGGTGAGCTTTATATGGGTGAATGCCTGCAGTCCCCGAGCCTGTCTCTGCGGAGGTGGAGGGGCTTCTACAGTGTACCCCTCAGCAGAGTGGGAACCCAGGCTCAGGTTTCCTGCATTGTCACCCAACTGGGAAGTGGTAGCCTTGAGTCACAGCCAGGCATCCGGACCCTGACCCCTATTTGTATTTGGGGAGATGCCCTGATGTCAGAGCAGTAGGGCAGCTGAGCAAGAGGGGGCAGTTGTCTAGTAATTGACATTTGTGTGTATAGTGGAGTTGGGGATTGAATCACGTCCCCCATAAAGACATGTTCAAGTCCCAACTCCGTCCCTGTGGGTGTGAATCCATTTGTGAATAGGATCTTTGAAGATGTTTTTATCAGTTGAGGTGTAGACTCATTTCTGAAAAGAATTTTTGAGGATCCAATTTAGATGAGGCCAAACTGAACCAGGGTGGGCCTTAATCCATTTAAATGGGGTCCTTCGCCTTTTGTGCTCCACGGACCCCTCTTCCAGGCAGGTGAAAGCCACGGCCCCTTTACTAAGTCCACACTACACTGTGTATTATTTAATAAATATATCACACCCACACCAACACGTCCCCACAAGAATAATGATTTTTTGAATTTCAGTTCAAACTCACGGACCCCTGGCTAAGAGCCCCTATAAGCAAAGGACACGTTAGTAGAAGCCAGAGGAAGCCTGAGGAGCAGGCGCAAGGAGAGAGAGATGGCCATGTGGGCGAGGCTGGCCCAAACGCTACAGACTTGGGGAGGAGATGAGTCCTGCCAGGACCTTGATGTTGGACTTCTGGCCTCCAAAACCGTGAGACAATAAACTCCTCTTACTTATGCACCCACTGCGTGGTATTTGTCATAGAAGACCCGGTAAAAATACAGTTTTGGAGGGTCATGTAATTTCATTAAAGAAATCCATGCTCCAGTTCTAGCAAGTTCCCAGGGGAGGCTGCTGGGAACTGCACCCTGAGGAGTGAGGGGCTAGGGCAGGGCTCGCACCCACTGCATGGCCCTGAAACAGTCCCTTCCCTCACTGGGCCTTTGTTTCCTTACCTGTCAAGTTGGGGTAAGAATAATATCTCCAGGGAGGGAGTGCGTCACCTTCTTATAAGCAATCAGGTGTGCTCTCTTGTTCTAAAGCTTTAGCTCACAACCCTGAATGCACATTGGGATCACCTGGGAAACTAAGAAATACTGAGGCCTGGGTCACACCCCAGAGATTCTGACTTAATTGTTTGGGGTGTCTGGGCATGGGGATGGTTGAAACTTCTTAGGGCATTTGATGTGTCATCTAAGATGCAGCCACTGTGTTCAAGGCTGCTCTGGCAGAAGGAACGGCAAGAACAAACTAACGAAGAAACAAAAACAGTATTTTGGCGTGTCTAGCAGTATGTGAGATATGCTACTTCATTGTTCCTCAAAGCATGGTTTGCAGACTGGTGCTGCCTGAGAGCTATTTGCTACTCCGAGTTGGCAAGAGATGAGGAAAAATTGAGGGATTTTTAGGGCATCTTAGCACTGCCAGACCTAAGCATTTTATCAGTGGTTTGTCCAGATGAAGACCAGCTCTGGTGCCGCCAAACTCCAAACAGGAGGCACGAGCTGTGAATATCCTGGGCAGTCGGGACACACGTCAGGGTGCCAAGGACTGGAAAAAAAAACAAACCCACAAACCATCCTTCCTCATGAATGGTTTGAGTCCTGCTCTCCAGGCATGTGTCTCGCAAGTAGGTATTTCCATGCTCTTTCTGCAGATGAGAACACTGAGATTTGGACGGATTAAACCACCTCCCCAAGGTCATATACCTCTGGGCAATGGCACGGCAGGATCAACCACACGAGCATGAGACCTGCGTGGCCGCACAGGGCCCCTGTGCTCAGAGGGTCCCCACGCTCAGTCAGAGGGTTTGCCTCGTGCTCAGAGGGGTGACTTGCTCGTGCTTGGGGGTTAATGCTCTGTGGTTGCTATCTTGAAATTCTTAATAATTTTATCATTGAATTTGTGTTCTGCAAGTGAAGAACCATGGAGCCATGGGGCATGCATTGGGGGGCTTGGAGCCTCCACTCACCTGTGGCTCTTTCTCTTACTGTCTTCCCACCTCTCCAGTAAGGGTTCTTGGCCTCTGGCTCCTCCGCTCCCTCTCCCTGCAACCACGCTGGGGCCAGGATAAAGAGGCGAGGGCCAGGTTAGGCACGCACTGTGCACCTGCACGGGTCTGTACTCACCTGCACGGGTCTGTACGCACCTGCACGTGGCCCCATGCCCGAGGTGGTGCAACGTCAAATGGTGAATAAAAATGACTATGGACACTTTGGGAGCAGGGAAGGGAAAAGCAGTTGTAATACAGGGGCTTTTTTGGGACTTGGGAATTATCCTGAGTGACATTACAACGACAGATATAGGCCATTTTACATCAGCATATACCATGCAGAACTGTGTGGGAGAGAGTGGGGTCTACAATGTGAACTGTGGTCTATGCTTAGTGGCAAAGCCCCAGGGATGTGTATATCCATTGCAGGTGATGTGCCACACTAATGAAGGATGTTTATGTGGGATGTTATGGGAGGTGTGGGAGGTGGGGAACATGGGAATCCCTACAATTTTTGTGTAACATTTATGTAATCTAAGTAGCTTAAGAAAAAAATTATTAAAAAAAAATAACTATGGCAGGTTGAGGGAGAAACTGTGGTGAAAAGAAACAAAAGCTGTTTTCCTGCTTTCTGAACAGGGGAACTTGCATTTTCATTTTGTACTGGACTCTGCAAAAGAGCTGGTCCCTATAGATTTGAACTCTGGGGTGATTGGTTCTAAAAAGCCTTCATGTGCCACCCTCCAGGGGGCCACACTCTGATTTCTCCCTCTGCATCTAGTTCCTTCAGTTCCAAGAACTGCCCTGTCTGCTGCGGAGAAAAAGGAGGCCAGCAACTGCTTTGTCCTGTAGGAAAAGTCCCAGGTTTGAATTTGCTTTTTGGAGAGTGCCCAAGCCCGGTATTGTCAGTCAGTGCGGGTGGAAGTTAGGCCTCTCCCCACCTTGTTAGGCCTGGAGTTCTGGAGAAAATTGCTCTATTATACCAGCTACTCTCACCTCCGGTCTCTGATTCAGGGGGACTAGAGGCTCGTTCTTTTATAAAGAGAGAATGCTTGAGTCCATGCATCTCCGAGTTGGGCAGACCTGGGTTCAAATTCCACCTCAGCCCCTTTTTAACTGTATCATTAGGAGCAAAGTCCTTAACTCCACTGAGACTTCTTTTTTAAAATCTTCAAAATGTATCTTCCTTGTGGGGCAGTAGTGAGAATATGAAATAGTGAGAATATAAAGAAGAGAGTAATGAATTAAAATATTGGGGTCCATCATGCAGATCCACGTTTAAAGATTTCTGGAGACAAAATAATTTCCTGGTGTCTTTCCTTAGCTTAAGGTAGCAAACTCCTATTCAAACTTCAAAACCTTACTCAGTATCACCCTCTTGGTAACAACTTTTCTAATCTTTCTGGATAGTTAATCACTCTCTTCTCCTTCCTACTTCATCAAAGACAAACTTCTAATATTGAAATTCTCACGTTGTCTTAGAAACATCACAGTTCTAGAGATGATGATGATGATGATGATGATGTAAGCTCCCACTTACTAAGTCTGTTAATGGGACTTGAAAGCAGAGTTGTTTGGTGGTCAGCGTGTAACCCCAGTGAGCTCTCTGTCTGGCACAATTAGGTCTTCAGAAAGGTTTTTTTGGAAGTGAATTCATAAGTAGAAAAAGTTAGTCTCCCTCTTCCTTGCTTCTCTTATAGCCACGTAGAAGCACAGTGAGGATGTCGATGTTTTATTTTCTTCTGTGATCTATTTTGTGAGCTTGGTGCCAGCTTAGCTGAATATTTGCTCGTTTGCTCTGAGAGGGACATCCTGCCTTTGGCAGTCCTGGCTAGCAAAGTGTTTCTGGGGGGTGGCAGCCAAGTCCCATTACCTGCTGCTGCAATTTGGGGCCGTCTCATCACCCTGTTCTCACATGGAATGTACTCTCTGCTTTCTGCTTTTCATTTGCAGAGAACCATTTGCAAATGAAACCATTTGGGGGTGAACCCAGTTTCAATGCAGGTAAAAAAAAAAAAAAAGCTTTCATTTTCATGGAAAATATGAGGCAAGTATGAAAAATGTTGGGTGTTTCTTTCATCCCTTAAAAATATGTTTAAAAATTTTTTTTTCTGTATAGCTTTTAAAAAAAATTTGGTCCTCTGTGGGAATTTTCCATATAACTTGTAAAGTGTTGACTAAAATCTCTGCTGGGTTTTAGAGGCTACATCTGGCCCTGGGGTTTTTGGACCAAAAGAGACCCACTAAGAGTTGAAGTTGAGGTGAGCTGGCAAAGCTCCAGAGGGCGCTCTGGAGTAGAGAATATGTATTGTTTTTGCATAAACTATTCCTTTCTCATTCTTTCTCAGAAGTTTTCATTCATCACTCACTATTTAATTTTTAAAATATTTATGAAACACTTATTATTACCTGGCATTTTCCTAAGGTTTTTTGATAAAAGAGAACTTATACAGCCTTCTCTCCTCTAGTAGAGGCGATGCCTCTAAATGAGTGGGGTTTCAAACTCGCATCATAATCCCCCAGG
Source organism: Tolypeutes matacus (assembly GCA_026826555.1). Lineage (NCBI taxonomy): Eukaryota > Metazoa > Chordata > Mammalia > Cingulata > Chlamyphoridae > Tolypeutes > Tolypeutes matacus. The sequence goes on from JAKSZT010054540.1 coordinate 7,877,592, forward strand.
GGGCTGGTTAAACACCCAGCACAAGGCCCCACCTCAAAGTTTCTGGTTCGTGGGTCTGGGGTGAGGCTCGCAGGTGAGGCTGCCGGTCCAGGAACCCACTTTGAGAATGATTGGTGTAAGCTACTGCAGGACAGTAATGAGTATGTTAATCAGGCTTGGGGAAGAGGAGTAGCTCAAGGGAAGGAGCCACCAGCCCTACTTGGGGGGTCAAAAGTGGCTCTACACGGGCAGGTATGCTTCAGTAGAGGCTTTGAGCATGACAGGACTTCACCAAGTAGAAGACAGGAAGGAAGGGTGATCCTGGCAGAGAAAACAGCTGATCAAAAGCTCAGAGGAATGAAACCACATGGCTATTGTATCAGTTAGATTTAGGTTCAGCTATCTAAAGGAGAATCACAATAAGTGTCTTAAATTAAATAAAGGCTAATTTCTTTTTCACAAAGAAGTCCACAAGCAGGCAATCTAGGGCTGGTTTGGAGGTGCCACAAAGTCACTGGGGCCCCTGACTCCTCTTACTCTCTGCTCTATCATGCTTGGAATGTAACATATGTCCTCAAGTTCACAAGATGGCTGCTGAAGCTCCAGTCAGCATGTCAGTGTCCCAGGCAGAGTGAAAGGGAAGGAAAAGGGACAAAATATTAAATTTTTTTTGTAGCTGAATCAGCCCACTTAAAAGAGATTTCTCAGATACCTCACCCATAGACTTCTGTCTAGATTCAAGGAAGGCAACAAAATATAGTCTTAGCTGGGAACATTGCAGCTCTGACTAAATCCTGAGGTCTGTTATTAAGGAAGCAGAGGATGGATGTTGAATAGACTACCATGGTATGTTTGGAGGAACGTCAAGTATCTTAGTATTGCCAAAACCTGAGAGGCCAGAGATCATGTGTGGAGAGGAATGTGATGCTGGCTCAAAGAGCAGCTGAAGTTCAACAAGAGGGAAGGCAGGGCAAGAGCCGCACCACTGAAGAGAGAAGGGAAGGTTCAGGGAAGTGGTGGGGTTGAGACCGAACCTTAAATGTGAACCTGTCCGGCAGAGTCCTTTCACTAGGCAAGTCTTAATATCCTCTTTCCACTCTCTCACTACCTCCCTCCTTCCTCCTTTTCTTCTCTTTTTTCCTTCTCCCTTCTCCACTTTACTCTCCCTTATTCTTACCCCTTCTACCTCTCTCCTTGCAGGACCTGCAGGATTGGATAGGTAGAAAGGGAAGGTGAAGAAGAGGACTTAGACACAGTGGAGAGTGGTGAGAAGGAGCTGGCCAGAGGCTGAGCTTGAGGGTGTGCCAGGGAGTGCTGGAAAGTGGCTTTCCATGGGTAGAGAAGAGCCTGGGGACCATGTGAGAGCTATTTACTGGGATGTGGTAGGGAAGAAAGACACATCATGAGTTCTGGGCTGTGGAGTAACATGATTCATGCAGATTTAAGAAGAATGAGTATGCTGGGAACAATGCCTTCTTCAAATTGCATTTTAATTTTTATACTCTTGGCTCACAAGTAGGAAACTAACATATAAAATCTGCCATGGCATCTTTAGTAAGTGATACTGCTAAGGACTTTGTTCTTAGTGTCCCCTACGTGAATCCCCAGAGGAATCATTTCTTTATGTAGAACTTGGAGCTTGAAGGTTTTCTTCTTCTCCATTAATGGAATGTACATAACTGATCTGACTTCCTTTATGTCAAAGCTTCCAGGAAACATCGAACCAAATGGTTGGACTATTTGTGTTTCTCTTTCTTTGTTTCTCATTTTTCTATTTCTTCTGGTATTTTAGTTGCTTCACTGGATGTGTTTCCATATGTGAAACATGGCAGGAAACCCAGTTATGTTAAATGGTCTAGAAGAGATGAACATGGAGCATAGATGAGCTGTTGGGTTGCTGGGGTGGGGGTGGGGGGCTGTTTTTGCCAGTTAGGGGACCCAGCTATTGCCATGACATAGGTGGGAGGTGGTGTGGCCATGGTAGGAGGAAAGTGTGGGGTGCATCCAAGAGAATGGACTGCAGATAGTCCATAGTGCTTGGTGATGCATAAAATGAGCGTCTTGGTGGAGTGGAAGATTTCATGGTGCTGAGACTTCATCTCCATCTGGCTAACTCACAGTATGATTGGTTGACTCCTCATGGCCAACCCCAGCCCATCTCTCCTGCTTGACTCTAATCCTTCACTGACCCACTCATCAACTAATCAACCAATCAGCCAGTCAAGCAATCACTTCAACACATCTCTAGTTGAGCTTCTTTGATGTTTCCGGTTCAGTGTTCAGGTCTAAGAAATACATCTCCTCTAGGAGCTCAGATATCCAGTTGCTTCTAGGTCTGGGCTCTCTTTCCATTCTTATTCTGACCATTCATCTAGTCATTAATTCCTCTACTCAATCATTCATTTCTTTACACATTCATCCAACACAACTTGATTGAGCATCTCCTACGTGCCAGACTGTGTTTGGAGGAAAGAAAGAAGACATACTTTCTGTCTTCATGGACTCACATTCTGGTCTAGTGTTTCTCAGTGGGTAGCACTATAAGCATTATTTATGTGTGTGTGTATGT
>JAKSZT010054540.1:7880149-8035690 GCA_026826555.1 Tolypeutes matacus
ACAAGAAGAAGAAACATAATGAGAGACACAATAAAGCAGGGAATGGAGGTGGCTCAAGCAATTAGGTACCTCCCTCCCACATCGAGGCCCTGGGTTCAATTTCCATTGCCTCCAAAAGAAACAAGGAAGATGAACGGACACAGCAAGTGCAAACAACAAGGGGGTGGGGAGAAATAAATAAAATAAATCTTAAAAAAAAAAAAAAAAAGAAACACAGTAGAGAGCCTGTTTAAAGTGTGGTAGGTTCTTGGATTAGCTCTTCTAATTTTTCTCCCTGTATTATTGAGGCTGGAAAGCTTCAAACTATGTTTCCCAGCCTCCCTGGCAATGTGACCTCACTCAGTCTAGCAGGTGTAACCGCTTGAGAACCCAATGTATAAGTGAGCAAGGTGAGGTGGTGATCTTTGGCAGGGAGTTGAGGCACTCTGGTGAGCATGACGTTGGAGATCTCTGGCTCTAGGGCCCCCTGTGAAGTCTTAGCATCCAGCCTAGCATCAAAAGTGTCAAGCGGGGGTGGCAGCTGATTTGGAGTCTCCCTAGAGCAGGCCTGTAGTGTGGCTGGATATTTCTCCTATTGTCCTTGTTTGTGTCACATCCAGTCATTCTCTGTTCTTCCTGGAGGTTCTGTGGACTTCCTAATGTTCTTTTATAAATCATCTTTTTGCTTATACTAGCCAGAATAGAGTCTGTTGTCTGCAAATAAGAATCCTAACTCTTGGGGGGGGGGTAGATCCCCAAAAAGATCATTATAATTTGGTGTGGTAAGTGCTAGGCTGAGGTATGCACAGGGTTTTACGGAAACTTGGAAAGGGCTAACCCTAATTACTTGTATTCATCACCTAACTCTTGGCATTGCCTCCCAACACGTGGGTGTGGTTGTCTCTTCTGTTAGGAAGTTTCATTGCTAGATCTCTCTAGTAATCTATGTAGTAATGACTCTCCAATGTAGTAACCTAGTAACTAGTAACTCTGGTACCTTATTAACTAGTCATTCTGTTTGCACACTGGGAAGCTGCTCTCGTTTTTGTGGACAAAGACAAGGGCACTGGCTGCCCAGTCTTGGCTCTGCCGTTCTCTAGCTGTCTCACCTCCAGCCAGACAGTCACTTCTGCTCGGGGGGCCGCATTTCCCTCACTGGTGAAAAAAATAATACTTTCCAGAGTTGCCAAGCTCCATGACTCAGCATTGCCATGCTCCATGACAGCAATTCCCCAGTGGAAGCAGAGAGCATCAATCTGCTTGTAGGAATTGGGGGCTAACTGTTGCAGAAGGTGCAATGGTAGAGATTGACTGATGTGGATCCACCATCTCAAACATAAGGGTCTGGGGGCTACTCTGTCTTCATGGCAAGGGAGAACATTGAAAGAAGGTGCTACTAAAAAGGCATTTTTCCAAAGTGTGTTCTTCAGTGCACTAAACCCATGAGATTCTCCTTCAAAGAAAAGGTTGCATAGTGAACCAACTTTGGAAAAGGTTGCTTAGGCTGCAGTCCTCTCGGAGATTCACGGTGAGCATCAGCAGGTTGAGGGCTCCAGGAATGCCTCCGGTGAGGAAACCCAATATATTTCCCAAATATATTTGACCACTGGACCCTTTGTTTTGCACATAAGACCTGGCATCCCAGGCAACAGCACTTTTGGGGAAATACTGGACTAATGCACCTCAAAGTTTTCAAAATAAGCATAGACTTTTAGGGTCCCCACTGGGGAGGCTGTGTCCTGTCTGTGGCCTCTCTCACTTCTCTCTAAGCCTGTTCTCAAGAACAAGGTCAGAAGTCCACACATATGGAGGCCGCATGAGATTGTAGTTGATATCAGTGGTGAGTCATGAGGGGCCCACTTGGGACAGGAGTATTAGACATGACTCACGGGCATATGGAAACCTTATTCGTATCTACCTTCCTTTGGTTCCTAATCCTTTATAATGCCCTGGTTTCATGATGTAATTTTAGGGGAATTAAGCTTGGACAGCAAAATGATGTAATTAATTTCTCAGCTTCAGTTAAAGTCTTCTGCCAGCATGACATCTGGTAGTATCATTTTCATGAGGTCATGGGGGCAGGTGGCTGGGCTCATCTGGACATGTGTCCGCCAACTGGGGAGGAAGTTTGCTAGGTGGGTTTCTTTCCCATCAGGTGGCCTGCATTTGGTGTTGAACACATAGGGCTTCCCTGAAAGACATTTCCTGGCTCAGCTGTTAACTCGGGACCAGGGTAGAGACTTCCAAACTTCAAGCACCTGCACAAGACGGTTTTCTGAAGTCTTTTGACCATCGCCACCACCACTGGTCCTTTCTACCAATGGCCACACGTTTCAAAGAGAAACCTCCCTTCATGCATTCTAAACTCAGACAAAAAACTGCTTTGATGGGCAGTCATGGGTCAAATGAACCCATTGGCTATTAGGGTTAATAGGCTTGGAGGGGGTGATGCTTTGACTTACAGGAAGGACAGAAATAGGGACAATGTTGCTTCTATCATTGGACGATGGCGGTAGAGTAGCCTCAAAACTTGTTTGTAAAAAATAAGCTCTTTCTCTGACCTGGGGCCACCAGGTGCAGGCGTTTTCCTGTCTTTTGAATTCCTAAATCTATAAACCCATCTTACCTGCTTCCCTGGCTGGCTGAAAAAAGCTTCCCAGGTCACGTCTGACCAATTCTTTTCCTAGACATTTCCGCTTCGTATTCCTACCCGTCAGCATTAGTCACTGGAGCCTTTTTATCCCATCTTTCCTTACTCGTTGTATGAGAATAGCTAATGAAAACCCCTAACTTACACGGAGCAGGGGTTGAGCCAGGCCCGTGAGACTGATGTGCATTGCCTCGATTTCCCCTCACTTCAGCTCTCTGAGGGAGGAGCCGTTACCGCCACTTTAAACATGAGACCCTTGAGACTTCAAGAGGATAAACGTCTTGCCCACGGGCTACGGGGCTGGCAAGGGGTAGAATCAGGACTCCACATTCCTTGAGTGTCTGCTTCGGCCCAGGCATGGCGCGAATTTTCAGGAATATACACTTGAATGCAAGTGGATACTGGATTCCAGCGGGAGGAAGGACAAGCGAGTTAAAGATTCTGAAAAGCAAACTTTGCAAGGACTCCACCGGGTTTGCTCATGGTGGGGTGCGTCATCTCCATCAAACTCCGGTCTAAGGAAGCCTTTTAGGGGAGAGACATTTTGCATATGTTCACAGGACAAGCTGGAGTGAGGAGAGCAGAGGGGACCCTCTACGTAAAGAATAAGAAGGCAGGAAGCCTCACAGCACAGTATGTGGAGCAGAGTAAACGCTGAGAAGTCTTTAGGCACCCAGTGGATGGATGCTGAGCCGGGATCCTTGAAAAAACAGGGAGACACATGGGTAGGTTTGGGGTTTGGGAAGGTCACAGGCAGGAGGGGGAGGAAGGGTGGGAGGGGGAGGCCTGGGGGCAGGGAAAGTAGTACAATTCAGCCGAGGTTTTTCTTCCCTGATGGGGCAAAAAAGACTCTGCTTCTCAAAGAGTCTGGTTCACTAGAATTGTGAAGTTGGAAGGATGTTTAGAAATTCTTTTCCTTAAGCGTCTCACTCAGTAGATGAAGAACTTGACATAAGCGTGGCCCCTTACTTAGCGGCGGCCCAGCTGGGATGCAGACCTCCTGACTCCCAGCCCAGGGTTGTTTCTTTTTTGCCACGCCATGCGAGGTCGAGACCAGACGTTTTGAATAGGACGTAACTTTACCCCCCCTCCCGCCCCCCCCAGGGGGCATTTGGCAATGTCTGGAGATATTTTTCAGGGGGTGTTATTGACATCTAGTGGAAAGAGGCCAGGGATGTGGCTCAGCATCCTACAATGCACAGTACAGTCCCCCACAACAAGGAATTACCCAGCCCCAAATGTCAATAGTGCCAAAGCCGAGAAACCCTGGCCAGATGGTGGAATCTGCAAAACTCTGTGGTTGTTGGGGGCCAACTCCAGCCGCTGGAGGTCTTGTCAAGTAAACCAATGTAAGGGGGAACATTTTACTAAGCTTAGGCAATTCAAAGAGAGAGAGACCTAGAGAGTTATAAAGGTTTATTCCATAAAACTCACGGGTTGCAATTATAAATTCATTTTTTTATTAGAGAGGTTGCTTTTCTTCGTTGTCAAACAATAAAAGGGAGACACACTGATGTTCATAGCGCCATTCCTCAAATTGGCATCAATTTGATGCATCAATTTGCCCATCAGCAGAAGAATGGATAAACAAAATGTGGTGTATATATACGATGGTATATCATTCAGTTGTAAAAAGGAATAAAGTCCTGATGCATGCGACGACACGGACGAACCTTGAGGACATTGTGCTGAATGAAATAAACCAGACACAAAAGGACAAATATGGTGTGGTCTAACTCTCTCGAGAAATAAATAGAATAAACAAATTCATTGAGACAGAAACTAGAATACAGGTTACCAGGGGCTGGGGTTGGGGTGGAGAATGGGGAGTCAAGGCTTTAACAGAGGTTCTGTTTGGAGTGACGGAAAAGTTTCAGTAACGGATGGTGGTGATGGTAACACAACATCGTGAATGTACTTGACAGCACTGAGTTATAGATTTGAGTGTGGCTCAAAGGGGAAAGTTTAGGTTGTATACAGGTTCCTAGAATAAAACTTAAAGAAAAACATAGGACTGCACAATACAGTGAATTCCTGTATAAACTACGGACTGTGGCTAATAGTATAATTCTAATGCTCTTGTTTCATCAATTGTAGCAAAGGTACCCCACTAATGCAAAGTGTGAACAATAGGGAAAAATGTGTGCATGCGTGAGGGTGGTCGATGGGAACTCTGTATTTTCTGCATACTTTTTCTGTAAACCTCCAACTTTTCTAATAAAAAATTTAAAAAATTAGAAAAGAGAAAAGGGAGAAATAAAACCACCTACGGACCCACCCCAAGACACTTACTGTGAACACTTTGATGGCTAACTTTCTGCATGTTTCTTTTTTTTTTTTTTTATGAACATCAAAAGATCTTCCTTTTATTAACGACATATTCCAGTAAAGGAAGCAGAGACAAAGATGAGACAAAGTGACTTGCCCACCCAGGTCACAGGGGCAGCGGCCGGACTGGTGTGAGGACTCTTAACCCCTCTCTCATCCCCACAATAATCTATATTTTTGTCAGAGCTGGAAAGTCGGAGCATTGGCAGTAAGGAGACAGGGCAATCACAGAGGCTGGCTTCTTGTTGCCTTTGTTCAAGCAAGCTCTGTGGGTCCTGTTTTCCACCCACAAAACTTTTCATCACCCCCCATCCCTACATTGAATCGCACACATCTAAGTCAGAAGTATAAGCCTTTATTACAAATGGACTTGACTGCTAGAGATCCCCCAACCTCTTCCAATCTTCTCTACCCTCTTCCTTTAGAGAAATCTGGGGAGAATGGAAAGGGCCAATGCCTTCTCCAATGTCTGCTGAAACCTGGGCTCCCCTGGCAGGGGCTTCTTGGCTCCAGATGAGTCTTTTGGTGGAAAGGGTGAGAGATTTAGCTCTCATCTTCAAGGTCTTCCATGTCTACATCCTGGAGGGCTTTTGTCTTCTTTTGGCGTTTAGGCTGTGGTTCGCTAGTCCTGGCTGGCATGTTTCTTGATACACACATACACACATTCTCTATGCACCTCGTTTTTAAATGGGGCCAACTCTGGTAACCGGAGGGCCCTTTGAGGCTGGGCAGGTAGGTGTGGATGAGCAAGTTTGGAGGACTTGAGGCAGAACAAAGTCGATGTGAATCAGGAACAGGTGAGAAGCTTAGGGGGTCACTTGTGGTTAGGGAAGAGGGGTGAAGAGAAGGAAGGAGGGAGGCCTCTGTGGTGGGGAGGGCAGAAGGGCAGGCCGTAGGTGGAAGTCAGCAGAGGTCCTCGAGCCCTGGTGCAGCTGATGAGTATGTTTGAGGCGTGAGGTGAAAACTCTTTCCATGTTTCCTCTACAAGGATGCTGCTAAGCGTGCTTGCAGTTCCTGTGGCAAATGTAAGGCAGGAAGATTTGAAGGAGGTTGAAAAGGAGTGTGCTCTTATGGGGCTGAGGTAGAAGCAGCCCATACAAAGGTGGGCTGGATCACATAGATATGTAGGTATGAGTGTGTGTGTGCTTATGATCATTACTATTATGAAATCATACCATGCATTCCATATTGCAAGGCGTTTGCCATCTGACAATTTGTCATGCATATCTTTCTATGATATCAAATGTGTTACTACACTGTTTTAGATGGTTCCCCAGTTTTCCAGAATATGGATGTACCACCACTTATGTAATGAATTCCTTAAATTGGACCATTTAAAAAATCTCCAATTATTTATTAATCATGTGCATCCTTTGCAGTGGGGTTTCTCAGCCTTGGCACTATGGCCATGTTGGAACAGATGGTGCTTTGTTTTGGGGGTTGTCCTGTGTAGGATGTTCAGAAGCACCCCTGGCCTCTACCAGTCAGATGCCAGTAGCACTCTTCTTCCCCCAGTCATGACAACCTGAAAGGTCTCCAGGCATGGCTAAATGTTCACTGGGGGGCAAAATGGTTCCCCAGTTGAGAACCACTGCTTTGTAGCTAAACCTTTGGACTCATCTCTATTTTCTCAGGACACAATAATAGAAGTGGCACTATTGGGTTAAAGGGCATGTATTTTCATTGAAAGGCTTTGGATACTTTTCTTCCATAAAGGTTTTACCTGTTTCTATCAATTCCCACTCACAATGGAGAAAGGAGCCTGTTTAGCTATGTCCCACATCCATGCAGGGGCAGCAGCTCTGAGAAGGAGCTATCAGGACTTAGTAACCCTAGTGAAGGGGCTGACAGGTCAATGACCAAGACCTAGCTGATCAGATCCAACCAGGACTTAGGAGATCCAAGGAGATTGGACCCAATGGAAGCTGAACATGTATAGGTTCCAAGCAAGGATGAGTTCAAAACTGGACCATCCCCAGGGTTCGTTCCATCAGAGTGCAGCCGGGCTTAGATTTTTGCAGGTAGACTGATGGGAAAGAAGCGGGAAGCAGGAACCAAGCCCCTTGATGGGGGTCTCCATTGAGACCTCTTTCCTTGGGTGCAATGGAAAGACTCTAAGGTGACCGCAGTGATCCCATCTTCTGGAATTAAACTCTTGTGTAATCTTCTGCCAGCCCCTTGAATGTGGGTAGGACCTATGACTCGCCTCTAATAAGCAATATTTGGCAAAGGTGATGGCATGTCATTTATGTGATTATGTTACTCGATACGAGACTTGTAACAGTTTGAAGCTGGATGGACCCCATGAGATTACATTCTTAAAGCTAATCTATTCCTGTGGGTGTCGACCTATTGTAGGTGGGACTTTTTGATTAAGTCACTTCAGTAAGGTGTGGCCCAGGGTGGGTCTTAATCCTCTTATTGGAACCCTTCATAAACAGCATGTATACACAGAGAGAGACAGAGAGGAAATCACAGAAGCTGAGAGAGAAAGACCCAGAAGCAGAACCTGAAAGCAATGAAACTTGGAAGAGAATGGAGATACCAGCAGATGCCATGTACCTTACCATGTGACAGTGGAGTCCAGGATCACCCACAGCCAGTCTTTGGGGGAGAAAACATCACCTGATGATGCCTTGATTTGGACATTTTCAAGCTTCAGAATGGTAAGCTTGTAAGCTAAGAAATTCCCATTGTTAAAAGACAGCCCATTTCCGGCATATTACAGTTTGGCAGCCTAGCAGACTAGAAAAAGGCTCCGTCTTGCTAGCAGACCCCATTCTAGAATCTCTTTCTTCACTGCTGGCTTTGAAGATGTGAGTTCTAACGCTGGCAGGAAGTTGATTCTGCCAAACACCAAGTGAGTTTGGAAGCAGCTCCATTCCCGGTCGAGCCTCAGCCCAGCTGGCTTTTTAAAAAATTTTTTAGAAGGTACAGGGGATTAAACACAGGTGCTCAACCACTGAGCTACACTCGCACCCGCCAGCCGGCATTTTCATAGCAGCCTCACCTGGGGTCCCCACTGCCGGCCATAGAAATGGTGAGGCAATAAACGTGTGCTGTTTTGAGTTGCCAGGTTTGTGGTAGTTTGTTGCACAGCAAACGATAACTCATCCGTTATGTAGCTCTACCCTGGATGAGAAGCAGCAGCCCAGAAATCCCTGAGAAAACAGGGTTTTCAGAACTAGTCAAATGGGGATCATGATGATGATGACGATAATAACAATGGCACTTCTATGTGGTTTGCTGGGTGCCAAGTTCTGCTCTAGGGGCTTCACTGACAGTGATTCATTTAACTTTAACAAGAACCCTAAGAGGCAGGTATTACTGTTATCCACATTTTACAGATGAGGAAACTGGGACAAAGAGAGGATAAAAAAGTTCCCCAGGCCACACAGGTGGTCCTTGATGGAGCTGGATTCGCAGCCCTACACCTTGCCGCCTCTCTGATGACCAAGCCAGTGCTCTTAATGATAGTACTAGCAGTTAGCCTTTGTTGAGCATCTACAGGGTCACAGGCATTGTTAGGAACTTCACGTTTTGTTCTCAAATCCACACACCATCAGTAGGTGACATGATCTTCCCTTCACTGATGGGAAAACTGAGGCCCAGAGAAGTGAGGTAATAGACCTTGTCCTGACAGCTAACTAGGGTCCAGCCTGGGACTCATACCCAGGTCTATAGGGGTGTTTGATCCATGCCCTTCCACTGCACCTTAACCTTTGGCATGTGGGTGTGGGGCAGATGCAACTAGTTTTAGAGACCCAGGGGAATTCCCGCGTGCTGCTAAGTCTTTCTCTCTGGTCAAGGGGGAGGATTTGACAGGCTGCAAATCCATGCTGGGAGCACCCAGTCTGGGGCAGTGGCAGGGGCTGCCTGGTAAAACCACTTTCATTTGTTCTGCCAGCCAGTGTAAGAGGCCTTTGATTTCTCTGCAAAATCCTCATGAGGTCAGTGGGTGTAGGCAGAACCAGGACAAAGTAAAGTTGCTGGCTGACCTTGGACCATAATTCAGCGTTTTACTTTCTGTGAAATGTGTGCTTCAGAATCACCATAGTTGTGGGCACCCTGGAAGCTCCAGGAAGCACCCACAATGAACAACCATATACCTTTAACCAGATTCAGCAATTTGTGGTGCACATTTGTAGATGCACTCTCTCTAGACACACACACGTGTGCACACGCACGCACACCCACTGAGCTGTGTGACACTAAGTTGCAGACATAATGACCCTTCACCCTTAGATACTTCAGCATGTGTCTCATCCACAGTCCTATTGCCACCCTTAAGAAAATTAGCAATAGTTTGAGAATATCCTCTAATATCCAGTCCTTATTCAAATTTCTACAATTCCCCCAAATGTCTTAAGTCTTTTGGTTTCTTTAAATCTTGAAGAAATCCCTTCCTTCCCAGCCATTTTCTGTATCTTGTGCACTTTCAAGTACTTCTAATTTCATACACTTTTAATAAATTTCTTTTCCACTCAGACCAACCAGCCTCAGTTTCTGTTTCTATGTACCAATCTGGTATGTGCAGATCTCCTTGTTGAAGACGCACTTCCATACGCACAGTATGAAGAAGTTTCCCATGTGTTCTAAGAGAAGTAGTGGTTAAAAGAAAGGGCTGTGCAGTCAGACTGCTTGGGTTGGAATCCTAGCCTCACCTCGACCCAGCTGGGTTAGGGTGAGTTACTTAGCATTATGATGATCAGTGGCCCAAACTGTGAAAAAGGCATCGTAATAATAGTATGTATTGCATAGAATTGTTATGAAAGGCTTAGAACCATCGAGACACTATCAAGTGCTGCGTTATGGTTTGCTTTCATGATGTGATCTCTTATCAGTGTACCTTCTCAATTCCTCAACTCCCTATTGTCTCCACTTGTTTCCTTGAAAAGTGGACCCACTGGAGACATTGCTTCACTATCTCTTTTCTACTGTCGGGTGATATTAGTGATATTACCAGCTGTCCTCTTATCATTCAGAGAAGCCCACCATTGCCAGTTTCTCATTTGAGTGTCTATATAAAATAGTTTTGGGGAAAAATAATTTTGTTCATAAAAAAGAAGCTTGAAAACACTCTGAAAGAGGAAGCATCCATGATCCCATTGGTTAACTGTAAATGTCCCTATCAGCCTTACTACAAAGGAGGAGAAGAAAATATCTTTTATTTAATTATATCCCATTTTTAAAGAGGGAAAGATAAATATTCCATAGGAAAAATTTTTTTTCTTTACTAATTGTTCTGGAGGAAACCATCTTCAGGAATAAAATCTGAAAGCCCAGATCAGAATATGAAGAACTGGCTCATCCAGATAGGCCCTGGTTGGTGTCAGCCATTGTCTATTCAATCAGGTGACACGAATGGCACCTGATCTGCACACACAGAAAGTGGAAACCCCTTTACTCAGAAATCTCCATGCAAACCCAGGTGCATGTCTGAGGCGCTCCTGAGTCACCAGACAACAGTAATCCCTCCCAATTACTGCTATTCGACAAGATTTCTCAAAGTGCCAGACTTGAGATGATGTAGCCGAAGAAGCCAGTGAAGAGCTTCCCTGAGAATTACCTCACCCATCTCATTCTAAAGGAGAGCAGATGTTGCCACAATGAAGGCAGGTTGGGTCACAGTATCCTGTCCATGGAGAAAAGGCCCTTCCACATCCATGCTTTTTAACATGATTTTGTGCACTGTTAACCAAATACACTGGAGTCAGAGCAGAGAGGCAATATGGTTCACAAAGGGTTTTGCTTTGTAGCCAGATTGAAGTTTTAACTCCAGCTTTGTTATTAATTGAACTTGAGCAAGTTACTTGGCTTCTGAGCCTCTGTTTTCTTCTGGGTAGAATGGTGAGGAATGCCTGCTTCACAGGGCCAGTGTGAGGGATAATGAGGTGACGTGGGACGAGAGAGGTGCTGAGTATGTGATAGCTACTGATATTTTTAAAGGTGAGAAAGTCTTTCCCAGAAGTCAGTGGAACCAAGAAGCCTAAAGAGGCTGCCGTGAGCATTGTCATGTGACAGAAAAGTCAAGGACTAAGGATCACCAGCAGCCAGCTCTAGAATGCCACAGTCTGCTGGGAGAAAGCATTGCCTTGCTGATGCCTTGATTTTGGACTTCTCCTAGCCTCAAAACCTTGACCCAATAAATTCCCATTGTTTAAACCAACCCATTGCTGTAGCAGGCAGGAAACTAATTAGGACTGTACAACACAAACAGTGGAACTTAATGTAAACTATGGACTATAGTTAAGAGTATAATTATGGGAAGCAGATGTGGCTCAAGCAATTGGGCTCCCATCTACCATATGGGAGGTCCCAGGTTCGTTTCCCAGGGCCTCCTGGTGAAGGTAAGCTGGCCTGTGTGGTGAGTTGGCTGGTGCAGAGAGCTGATGCAACAAAAAAGAGACAAAGAGGAGAGACAATGAGAGATACAACAAACCAGGGAGCTGAGGTGGCTCAGGCAATTGAGTGCCTCTCTCCCACATCAGGGGTCCCAGGATCAGTTCCTGGTGCCTCCCAAAGAGAAGATGAGAAGAGAAGGCAAGCAGACACAGAAAGCAGACAGCAAGCACAAAACAACAATTGGGGCGGGGTGGGGTGGGGTGGTGGTAAATAAATAAAAATAAATCTTTAAAAAAATTTAATATTTGAATAGGTAAAATACTCATATAGTTTAAAAAAAGAGTATAATTATAATAATACTCTTTCAGTCTTGAAAGGTACCAGACTGCTGCAAAGTATTAATAATAGGGAAAAACTGTGGTGGGGGGGTGGGGAGGAGAGGCAGTGTATGGGACTTTGTAGTTTCTGCATGATTTCTCTGTAAACCTACAACTTCTCTAATAAAAAATACCTGACCATTACTCCTCAAAACTGTCAAGTTCATCAAAAACAAGAAAAATCTGAGGACCGGTCACAGCTAAGAGGAGACATGACAACTAAATGTAGTATGATGTCCTGGATAGCACCCAGGGACCAAAAAAAAAAGGCATGAGGTGAAAACTAAGGCAATCTGAAGAGTATGGACTTTAGTTAATAATAATGCACTAGTTTTGGTTCTTTAATTGTTAAAAATGAATTGTACTGATTTAAGATGTTAATAATAGGGGAAGCTGGATGTGGGGTATATGGGAACTCTCCGTACTATCTTTAAAATTTTTCTGTAAACCTAAAACCATTCTAAAGTTAAAAATGTGTTTTTTTTGGGGGGTGGGGGGGAGGTCTATTCCATTACAGCACATTTTCTAGTGTAGGAAAAGGGTTTTTATTCAGTCTAGTCCTTTACGTGGAAGCTAAAGGGATTTAAAATATTGCGACAAAGTTCTAGACATTAACTTATATAACCCCTATGTCCTACTTCACTGGCTTTGGTTACAGAAGAATGTCACCTCTTTTTAAATATCCTATTAATGGACGCCCATTTCCCTTTGGCCAACTGGAGACTTCTGCTTTTTGGCAGCCGGGGCCTGTCCTCAGCCCAGGTGGGCACTGCCATTGCGGGTCCCAGTTCCTGGGTAAGTTGGAAAGAGGCCGCCTCTTTCCATGGGGACTGCCCAGCTTTGCTTCCCAACTGGGTTTCTGAAGGGCCAGGTCTGCTTCAGCTTCCCAACCCTTCGGGCTGTGAAAACACAGCTCTTTCTCCCACTGCACCCTCGGGGTTCAGGGTGGCCAGGTCAGGGAATCTTTCCAGCCCCAGCTACCTGAGGGCTTCACAGTGAAAACATTACCCTCTTCTCTGGATATGCAGGCCTGTCTGTTTCCTGCATGAGTGATATCCCTGCTCCTGTCTTCCCCTAGGGGAAGCATCACTTGCTTCCCCTGCTATTTTTGTCCTGTTGTGGAGAAAGCTGCTGTCACTGGATGTGTCTTGAATGAAGAGAGGTGGTTCCATCGCTTTTACCAGATGGGGGGTGGGGGGCAGGAAGATGGGGCACACCCTGGACTGGAAGTAAAGGGCTTGGGTTCTGCGGGTGGCTCAGGTAGCTCTGGAACTATTAATTTTCCTGGACCTCAGTTTTCTTATCTACAGATTGGGGAGAGGGGAGGGAGAATTGGAAGGGACCAGCCTGATTATTAGATGTGTCCTCTGTTCCAGGCTCCTGGCTCTGGGAACCGTATTCCCTGGCCTAAGAGGGTCCTCACCATCAACCTCAGGGATCGGTGGGCAGAGGAGAGCTGTACTCTGACCTCACCTTAACCCTCACCCCAAATCAGAGGTATTGTTCTCTGAGAATAGCTTCAAGAGTTCTGTTCCTTAATGCTCGAAGGCCCTTTCCAAGAGATAAGCCATTCCCTCTCCCACCATAGACCAACTTTACTTTTTTGTTTGCAAAATTCAAGTCCTTTCACTTTTCCCCTCTAAAGCAATGAAAAGATCTTTGGCTGCCAAGACAAGTCACAATAAAGATAAAAGCAGCTTTCCTGAGGTTCAATTCTTCCAGAAACAATCTTCCTCTTCCCTCCTTCCCTACCCCACTTTCAATGCACCCAAGTGTATATTGTTTTTAAATGTCAAAGAGAAAGAAAGAGAGAGTGCGAGAAAACCCTTTTGCTCCTGAATGTCACATTCTGGTGAGGGGGAAAAATGGGAGAAAGAACAAGTGTCGGAATTAAAGAGATGCAGATTTTTTTTGTCTCCCCGTTCCTATTCAGGTCTCCCAGCCTGGCTCTTTGCTCTCTTCTCTCTCCCATTCCCCTCCCCCGGGTCGCATTGAAATGTCAAATACAGCAGTTTGCAGCTGAAAGGGGGGTCCCTGGTGGGAATGGAATGGCCTTCTAACCTGCAGGGCCAAGCCCTCCTCTTCTCGCCCCTGCATTTGTGTTTTCCCTTTCTTCCTCACCCGGCTTTTCCCAGCAGATGTTGTTTGGCATGGACGAGTAGCAGGGGGAGAGAAATGATTACCACCTGGGAGTGTGACGGAGGCAGCAACAGACACCCTTGGCCCTCCTTCCCCTTGAGTTCCTCCAACCTCCAGTTGTCACAGAAAGAGATTGCTCCCCCGGGACCTTTTCATTTTCCATCCAGGAAGAGGAAGGGGTGGGGGTGGGGGCAGGGGAGACGAGCTCCCTGGCCTGAGAGCGCCCAGCCTGGTCGCCCAGCTCCCATCCCGAGGCCTTTTCCCTTCATTCCAGACACGTTGGTGATCAGGACAAAGCAGAACAATGATCTGCTTTATTAAAAATGTGTAAACTAAGGTTGAAATGTTTATAATGACTCGAGTTAGGGGCGAGGGTGTGGGCGACCTGGGTTTTCCTAAATTGCCTGGGAAGGGAAAATTGGTGGAAACTTTCCAGAGGGCTTTTTGTTTTTAGCAATATGGATTAAGGATCAACCACCTTCCTTAGGAAAAGTGCAAATGCTGGGTTCAGCAACTTCATTTCTAGGGGGTTTTCCTAAGAAAATAATTAGACAAGTGAGCAAAGATTCATGCACAAGGCTGTTTACCCCAGGGATGTTTATACTATGGCAAAGTTGGAATCATCCTAATTTTCTCTCATTAGGGGATTAAGGAAAAATGACAGCATGCAATCTAGTAAAATAGTACAAAGCCATTAAAAATGATCAAGTAGATTTGTATTTGCTGACGTGAAAGATATCCACAAAACCTAAGAGGAAAAGCAGGCTATAGAATACTTCAAAAAATATATACATTAAATAGTATATATGAATAGAAAAATGTCTGG
Source organism: Tolypeutes matacus (assembly GCA_026826555.1). NCBI lineage: Eukaryota > Metazoa > Chordata > Mammalia > Cingulata > Chlamyphoridae > Tolypeutes > Tolypeutes matacus. The sequence continues at coordinate 7,894,794 of JAKSZT010054540.1, forward strand.
AAGGATATGCACCCAGATGTTTAGATCTGGGTGGTGGAATTATGGGTGATATTTATTGTCATCTTTTTTATTTTCAGGGGTTTCTGATTTTTTATATTTGCATACATCAAAAATATTTGATGGAAAAATTCAACAGTTGTTACCTTTTTTTAAAAGAATGTAAGCTAACTTTTGCCCTTTAAGTATTAGAATCCTATTTTTTCTTTATATTGTACAAATAAAAATTTCCTGGTAATTAAAATGTTCACATTATAACCCAAAACCAGAAATTCATTGCTTTTGGCATCTGAGAAGCAAAGCATCTAACACTTAATACATGGCAAAACATGAAGTTTTGTAATTTACTATCTGGTCACATATTGTTAAAACTTGATTGGTCTTTTAATAAAGAATGATTGTCATCTCTACCATGCTTTATCCTGCTCCTATCAGCCCCCTTTGTTCTAACCCCTGACTGGACTTTGCTGCTAACCCAACTGCCCCCAGCCTCCAGCCTGCCTTTCTGTTGGATTGCTTTGTATGTCCTTCTTCACCCCCCACATCAAGATATACCAATCAACATATTTAAAAGAAGACTTCCCTGGTCAACCCAAGACGTGAGGACACCACTATAAAACATACCTTCCTTGAATACTGAGAGATTCCTTGATGCCTCTCAGCTTCTCTCCCCAACACAGATCCCCAAATTCACTGAAGTTATTCTATGAACTTTATGTGATTCACCCCTCAAAACTGGGTCTCTTTCCTTACATGTCCCATGGTTAGGCCCTTTGGTCTTGGAAATCCTGACTCTTTTTTTCCCCAAACATATATAATATACCGGGGTTCCTAGGAAATATGCCACACAATTGACCTGCATTTTTCCAATTTGGGCCCAAGTGGGGGAAGTAAATGGAAAAGACTCAACCTTAGCCATGCCAGCCGCCATATTGGAAAGTTGGAGGAATGGCCTGAATACGTGGGGCTGACTGTGGGGACTCATGTGCCTGCCAACCTTTCCAGTCTTGAGTTCTAAACATTGACCTCCCACATATGGTAAAGGGGAGAAGGGGAGAGCCGGGGTAAAAGAAGACTTTAATTGTGCTTATTCTTCACCTTAGCTGAAGGTATCTGGGAGTTGCAATGTTGTTCAGGTGGTTTCAGCAGCTGCTGGCATGTGGCTCTGCACAGGTGTTAGGGATCAGTATATACACATGTGGCTCTTTCTTGGCCATCTTCTCCTTGCTGGGGAAAGTTTCCCCAAGGGCCCTGGAATCAGCCTCAGGAGTGTCTCCTCTGTACCAGCCCCTTGAGAGCCTGATAATTCAGATACAGATCCGTGTGGGGAGGACAGGGCTGGAGGGAAAGAGTAAGCTGTTGCTTGCTGCTTGTTTCCCTGGCAAAGAACAGCTTTGGAGACATAAAAGACAGCTGGGTAGGAAAGAGCAAGGCATCTCCATGGATGCTGTCATTTGCTAACACAGGCCATGCTAAGTAACAACCTGAAGGGGAGCTGAGCATCTGTGACTGGCCAGAGGACAATTCTTTGCTTTTCCCCATAAATAAGAGATACTTCCTCCGGATCGAGATGCAGTCCAGAAATTTGTCTTTTCTTAGGGCTGTCAGTTGTCTTTTCTGATTCCTTGGGTTCTTAGTCTCTGTAATGCCTCTATATTGAGGAAAAGTACAGGCCTTTTTTTTCCCCCTTAAAAAAGAAACACACACAGCTTTTCTAATTCCAAAATGCATAATCTCAGATCCTTGAACTTCTCTGGTCTTAATTTTCTTCATCTTTAAAATGAAGACTGTAATGCCAGCCTCAAGAGGTTCTGGGGCTCACGTGGCTGGTTGTAAGTGAAATGGTTCTGGGCCAGCTTTCTATGTCATTTTTTCCAATATCTCTAGCTACATTGCTATCCTCGTTCTGCCCCAAATCAGCAGGCTCATTCATTTCTCTTTGCCTTTGCACACGCTGGCCCCTTGGCTTGAACTATCACTCCCCTGCATGTCCACATGTCAATCTCAATCCATCCTTCAAAAGTCCGTGTAGGTGCCATCTCCTCTATGAGGTGGTCTCTGTCCCTGCATCTCTGGGCTTCTGTTCACCTGTTAGAACTCATCATACTCTTCCTCTTAAAAAAAAAAAAAGGTTTCTAGAAGGTTTTCCTCCCCCCCAGACTCTGAGTTTCTTCAGGCTGTGGATTGTTCGGTGCTGGGTGAATAGATGAATTATTTAAGTGCTGCATGCCTGGCAGCAGTTGTTATTGTGTCCATTTTTTCTGCTTTTCTCTGAGTAGTCCCCATTCTGAAAAGTCTTTAATCCCAGATGAACTTAAAGGACAGGATCAACTTCTTCTATGGCAGTGCTGGCAGGAGTAGTTGCTCTCTGCCTCCTGCTTCCGTTGAAGCCCCTGGGTCAGTGGTCTTCAAAGTTGTGAGGTGCCCAACTTCGGGAAGTTACTGTATTCTATGAGAGGCACTATGAAATGCTGAGGCCATTGTTTTCATCATATGAACCACAAATAATTTTGTTAGCAGAATATATGGTCATAGGTAAGCAATAAAAGATTGTAATCACATGGGTCCATAAAAAACGAACAAACAAACAAAAAACAGATCTCCAAATCTAAGCTCTCAAACTAATCATTTTACACCCCTCCTCAATTTTTCATCAATATTTATTTGCTGCTCATGTATTTATTGATTGATTGATTTTTGGTCTGTGAGTGCTCATTAGCAAAGATGCAGTAACGATGACAATTTTTTAAGAAAAAATTTTTGGAGAGCAACTTACAATAGAGAATATTCTGTCCATTAATCGTAACTCAATTCTTACAGCTGAATAGTCTTGTTTAGCTAATGTTTTCCAAACACTTATGATGTGCCAGGTACCGTGCGAGGTTTTGCACGAATTATCACATTTATCTTTACTAGCAACCTCTGAGGCGGACATTTTTATTATTTTCATCGCACCAATGAGGAAACGGAGGCTTAATGTGAAAAGCTATATTTTTTCAAAGGGTGAGCTCATGACTCATATAAATATGAAATGAACACATGTCAAAGATTTTATTTAACTCATTAGCTAATGAGGGAACCAGTAAGATGTTACAACTGGTTCAAAGGACAATTCAAAGACTAGAGCCAATATACACAATCAGGAATGCTGACACTGGTGTGAACTGCTCATTATCCACAGCCCAATAATCAAGTGCATCTCCGTAGAATGTTATCTGCAAGAATGATATGCATTACTCTAAGTTATCTACAACTTACAAAACTGTAGAAATGGCTTTAAGACAATGGAAGGTGGAGGCAACCCAGAAAGTTACTAGGTAGTAATCAGAGCACCCAGTTATCTTTTCTTGCCCTTCTCAAAGTCTTTCCTGGGTTTTTATGATGTTAGAAAAAGAGACTGACTTCAGGTCACATAGTCAGGATGCAAATCCCAGCAGCCCAGAGCCAGTACCCCTCACATCTGCCCTGATGCTAGAGTAATTTAAGAACCACCAGGTGAAAGAGAAGAGACTATCAGCTATTTTGGGGAGTTGCTCTTTCTAGTACTATTTGATTTCCTGATGTACATATTTTTCTTCCATGTGAAAAACCACTGCAATTCATGTTTGTTTAAGGAAATGAAAGGACTCACATTTATTGAGTTCCTAATAGGTGCCAGGTATCATGTCAAATGCTTGAAGCCCAAGGTCTCATTCTGTCTTAACAACAGCTGCATATGGAGTGTTAGTAATGCCCATTTTACAGATGAGCAAATAAAGATCCCCAGAGTCACAAGGCTAGTATAGTGGGGTTGTGATTCACTCCCTGTGGCCCTGCCATCCTAGGCCATGCTCTACCAGCTGACATGCCCATCACTATTTTAACGGAAAGAATTTGCATTGTCCCTCCTTTTTGGAGGCTTTACCATTTGCTGTGGGGGTGCTCGGTTACACTACCTGGCGGATGATTCAGAACAAGACAACTTAAAAAAAATTTTTTTTCCTCTTTGTGGTCATTGGACCTAATTTGTCTGCATGCAACAGCCCCAAAATGACTTGTGTTCTTGGTCCAGCCCTTGGCTCATGCCCATCCTTAGATATCACGTAGGACCTTGACTTTGGAACGGCAGGATGCTTTCTCAGCTGCGCACAGGCTGCTTTGCCAGGGAAGAGTAATTCTGTCCAGGTATTGCACGCTCTTAAAAGGCCACGGGCCACTGAATCCACTGCCCCATGTCAGTGTTAAGTTAGCCCTCCAAAGAAACCAAGCAGTGTTTTCCAGCACTCACGATGCTGTGGCGATACCCCTGGGCTGATATTCATGAGTCTGCACATGGGGGCTGCCTTCAGGATCAAGCCAGCTACAGAGTTTCTCCAAGGGTGGCCACGGGACCACCTGCAGTGGAACAACCTGGATGCTAGTACAAAAGGCACTCTCTCAGCTGCACTCCAGACCTATTGAGTCAGAAACTCAGAGTGAAGGCTGAAGATCCATCCTGGGGGGTTTGTTGGGACCCCTGGAGCCAAACAGAACTGAATGTGCCTTTGGGCCACACAATGTGTGCTCTCCGCAAGTTAATTCGGCTCTTGCAGATCTGCTTTCCTCATTTGAAAAATGGGGATAATTATAATTGTGAGGAGTGAATGAGATAATGTGCGGGAAGCCTTTGGCACAGGACACGGCATCGTCTAAGTTCCCAGTGAATGTCAGCTCTTTTAGTATTTCATTAAGTCCACGATGCTCATTTTTTTGTTATATTAACTTCTCTAAAATCGGTCTGCTTAAGATTGATGGTCACTGTTTCATTGGTGGCATTTTTCCTTTCTTAAGCCATCTCTAAAACAATGATGCATCTTGCAATAGAGTAGAGTCTGGGATTTGGTGAAATACGGTGTAAGTAACTGTACCTGCAGCGCGGTGTTGTTGCACATAAGGTTTCCTGGGGCAGTGCTGGAATTTTTGGAATCCCGGGTCTCTCTAAGCTGTATCCATCTTCCCAGGAGCCTCTGCACACCCAGAAAAAAATCAAAGGAAAGCAGAATAAACAAAGTGGGTGGCTTTGCTCCTCCCCGGTAGGGTCTCCATGATTTCAGGTGAAGTGGCTCAGCCTCCCCTTCTTGGGTCCTGTTTACGTTTTATGTTGGGGCACTTCAGGCCAGAGCAGCTTGAACGGAGTGTGTGTGTGTGTGTGTGTGTGTGAGTGTGTATGTGTGAGTGGGCTGGGGGCTTTGCTTATCTTGTCCTGTCCTTCTCTATCAGCTGATCTCCAAACTTGCCGGGCCACTTGGCTTCAGTGGGCTCCAGTTTCCTCTTCTGTCGGATCCTCCTTGAAGGAAAGAGTTTGAGACTGAACCCAAATTCCAGAAGAAGCCAACCCTAATACTATCTTGACCCAAGTTAGCACATCAGGAAGAAAATCTCCTGCTCCCTATTAGCCCCTCCCCCCACGGCCCTCTCCCCCTACTACCCTCTCATGGCCCTTGTCCATTCAGCTGTGTGATCAAAATGGATTTGGCACCAAGATTGTGGTGGGGAAGGTTTGCTCACTGCTGTTTCTAAGGTGATCCTATACGAAGGAATTGGCTTCGTGAGCGGTTTCCTTCCTTTGAAAAAGAACCATCTGGGTTCAGATTCCATATTTACTATTTTTAAACCCTTGTAATTAGACCCTTGGGGTTTCAGGCCTGCCTGGGGGAGTCTCTCTCCAAGCTTCCCTTCCTTTCTTTCCCAAACCCTGGGACAAATGTTTGTTTTTCTCACATATTTATCAAGGCCCACAGCTTTCAGGAACCCCCGAAGAGCTCAGTATTGACATGGGAACCCGGTGCCTGCCTGCGGAGACTTCAGCTGAGAACAGGGCTTGGCAGGCTGACTTCCTGCCCCAAGCCAGCGTTCACCAAGGGGGGAGGAGTTGGCACAATTGCTAGCCCACTGGAAGCCCTTCATTTTGAGAGGGAAAGGGACTTTCTCATGGGTTTCCCGCTTCAAGAGTATCAATCAGCTTCAGAGAAACACTAAAGATAAAAGAAGTGGTTTACTAACAGGAAAGGCGACTACAAAGGCTGCCAGCTCTCTTTGTCTCTTCTGTCCCTGCTGGCGTCTTGGTCGGAATTCTGGGGCTGCACGGGGAGGGAGGCAGGAAAAAGGTGGGGGGCTTGGGGGTCAGACAGAATTGTAACTGTGTCCCCTCTCTCTCCTCACTGTTGGACAAATGAGGTCTCTCTGTAACTCCCCAAGCTTCCGGTTCTTGATCGGCCAATCTCGCGGGGTCCTTGTGGACTTTAAGTGGGCTAGTGTATAAATCTCTGGCAATCTTTTGGAAACATAGCTGACACTCCATAAATAGTACTCCCTGCCTGCGCTGTCCCCTCTTCTCTCTTTCCTTGGGAGGGCAGAATCCACATCTGATGTCATTCAAATATGATTTTTGAAATGGTGGTTGAAGTGGAGGAAAGAGGGAGGAAAACAAGAAGGAAAAAATTAAGTTCCTTTTTTTGTGGATTTTCCTGCATTCACCATACTCCCTACCCTCTCCCTCATCCCCCCCCCCCCAAAAAAAAAGCCTCGTTTACACTTTACATATATTATTGGGCACAAGATGTACATCTGGGCATGTGCTCGCCTGAAGCCAGCCTCTGAGGGCAGTCCCCATCCTGCTGGTCCCTTGTTTTGCTCTGGTGAGCTGTGGGGTGTGGGGTTAAAGGGCCCTGGCCACAGTGAAGGGTTTTAGCTGCCTTCCTGACAGCTGTGAGAAATCCTGATTGACAAAGGGCAGACTCTAGGCAGGGAGCTGGGAGGAGGGCATGATGCGATGGAACCATCGGGTCCTCCCCTTGTCAGTTTTGAGAGGCACTCCTGGGTTCAGAGGGATTTCTTTCCTGTATAGGCAGGGAGTGCCTTTTTCGTGTGGAATTGAAAAATATCGAAGGCTGCAGTGAGGGACAGTCGCTCCAGGGCAGGAAACGGTATGGATAAAAATGCTGGCCCTCACTACTACGTGGAATACACGGGCTTGACCCCAATAAGAGTAATTGAATTTATGGGAAAGGTGAATGGCTTTTGGGAAGCTAGCAGCTGGCGGGAAGAGCTGCAAAGCGTTTCTCATATGCAAATGAGGCTAGGAACAAAGCCCCCAGGATTAAAAAAAAAAATCGCATGAGTCTCATTCATCATTTTATTAACAGGTGGATTCCTAGACTGATTTTGAGACTTCACTAGGGTGCCAATTAATTAAGCTCTGAGAAGGTGATGCGGACGCGTCCACGGGTATCCTTGGTCTTTTCTGACAAAGAGCATGCTGCTCTGGGTCTAATTGTCAGAATAATTATTTTCTATCCAGCAAATTACGGGCAGCAAATTCAGCACAGTGCACAGGCATGTTTCTAATTATGCACGGGACCTGAGGAGGAGGCTTACAAGGCGTATGTTTTTATAAAATACCTAGGTTTGCATACGTGTAAAATACCCATCAGTCCTTTCCAGCTGGATTCGTGTGTTTTAAGCAATTCATGGTGGCTGGATATAGGTTTGGGGCTTGGGGGCTCCAACGAGGGAGGCTTACCTTGGTGATACGTGAGTTGTGTCTTTATTTGTCCGAGTGATATTTAAAAAAATACTCAGCTTTTCTCAAACTGCACTTGCTGCTTGCAAGTCAGATTTTATGGACATTGCTGCACTAATTGGCATGAACAAGACATTTCAAAATACAGGTTAAGGGCTAAAATGGAGCAATAGAAGGAGCCAAATCAATTTTGTGGAAATAAAAACCATTTGGCTAAATATGAAAGTGTTTGCTGTGGTGAAAAGAATACAGGGAGCAAAATCAGAATCTCTTTCATTTATTCACACACATACACACATTCGTTTGGTAAATTGGTTATGGCACCTAACATGTGCCAAGCTGTGATATACAGTAAAGCAATGGTCACAGCTGTGTAAAAGTATAATTGTGTGACTGGCTCGGCAGTTAAAGTGCAGAGTACAATGACAGGGGTCCTAATTCAGAGGGGAGGAGCTGGCCAGAAGGGGATTCCTTCAGGGGTAGGAACTAACTGGATGGTGTGTGTGCACGCATGCATGCGGAGGTGGTGTGGTAGTGATGGTGATGAAGAGGAAATAGCATATTTGAGATCCTGAGGTGAAAGGTGACGAGTACATTAGGAAGTTGAACGCAAATTTCCAAGAATCAAAATTGAATGTTAGTGAGAGAGTTGTATGGGAACTCAGTACTTCCTGCGCGATGTTCCTGTAAATCTACAACTGTGCTAATGAGAAAAAAATTGAGTGCTAATAACAAAGATTATTCTCGAGAGAGGTTATAGAGTTTAAAGAAATTTGATCCTACCCACTAATAATATTTAATAATGAGTTGCGAACCCCAATGACACTAATAAATAAATCACTGGAGAAGGAAAGAGCCTGATGAACTCCTGATTTTACTTAGGGAAAGTGTAAACAGTGTTAACTATATTAATACAGGTGAATATGTTCTTTATGAAACTTAAAGGCCACCACTGGTAGGATTTTAAAAAAATGATGAATATGAATTTCACAACCGTAGTAAAGATATTAAAAATAAAATATAGTCCATAAAAGCAAATGAGAGAAAATAGTTATAGCACTGAAGCCCGACAGTCACAATGTACAAAAAAATACAATAGGCATGAAAGAACAGATCATTCAAATTAAATAAAAATGATTTAAACTCTTCTACAAAGGCTTTTAGATTTTATTTAAAAACCAGCTAATTATATTCCATTAACAATGGATGTATCTAAAAAAAATATGGCAAGACAAAAGAAAATGAACTAAGCAGAGTTAGCTATGTTAATTTTTAAGTAGCTATCCTAATATCAGGCAAAATAGACTTTAAATGCAAAACTATTGTAAGAGACAAAGATGGACACTATATATTAGTAAAAGGGGTAATCTCTCAAGAAGAAAGAACAATGATAAACATTTATGCACCTAATCAGGGTACCTCAAAATACATGAGGCAAACACTGGAAAAACTAAGTGAAGAAATAAATGCCTCTACAATTATAGTGGGGGACTTTAATACACCATTATCATCATTAGACAGAACATCTACACAGAGAATCAATAAAGAAACAAAGATTCTGAATAATACATTAGGGGACCTGGACCTAATAGATATATACAGAACACTACACTCAAACACAGCGGGATATACATTCTTCTCAAGTGCACATGGATCATACTCCAAGATAGACCACATGCTAGGCCACAGAACAACTCTCAATGAATTCAGAAAGATTGAGATTATACAAAGTAATTTCTCTGACCACAATGGAATGAAATTGGAAATCAGTAAGGGCCAGAGAGCCAGATTAGGCACAAAGATATGGAAGTTAAACAACACACTCTTAGACAAATAATTGGTCAAGGAGGAACTCTCAAAAGAAATCAGTCAATACCCTGAAATGAATGAAAATGACAACACAACATGTCAAAATCTATGGGATGCAGCCAAAGCTGTACTGAGAGGGAAGTTCATAGCCATAAATACATATATTAAAAAAGAAGAAAGAGCTAAAATTGAAGACCTACCTGCACACCTGGAGGAATTGGAAAAACAACAACAAACAATCCCCAAAGGAAGTAGAAAGAAGGAAATAACAAAGATTAGAACAGAACTAAATGAAATAGAAAACAAGAAAGCACTAGAAAAAATAAAAGCAAAAGCTGGCTCTTTGAGAAGATCAATAAAATTGACTAGCCCTTAGCCAGACTAACAAAGAAAAAGAGAGAGCAGATGCAAATTCACAAAACAAGGAATGAAGAAGGGGATATCACTACTGACCTCACAGAAATGAAGAGTATCATAAGAGGATACTTTGAGAAATTATATGCCAACAAGAATGATAATTTAGAGGAAATGGACAAATTCCTAGAAACTCACAAGCAGCTTACATTGATGAAAGAAAAGATTGATGAACTCAACAGTCCAATTACAAGTAAAGAGATAGCCTTAGTCATCAAAAACCTCCCAACTAAAAAGAGCCCACGACCAGACAACTTCACAGCTGAATTCTACCAAACATTCCGGAAAGAGCTAATACCAATTCTGCTTAAGCTCATCCAAAAAATAGAAGTAGAAGGAACATTGCCTAACTCATTCTATGATGCCAACATTACCCTAATACCAAAGCCAAACAAAGATACCACAAGAAAGGAAAATTACAGACCCCAATTTCTCTAATGAATCTAGATGCTAAAATCCTTAACAAAATACTTGCTAATCGCATTCAACAACATATCAAAAGAATTATACGCCATGACCAACTGGGTTTCATCCCGGGTGTGCAAGGATGGTTTAGCATTTAAAAAAATCAATGTAATACACCACATAAAAAGATTGAAAGAAAAAAATCACATGATCATCTTTATAGATGCAGAAAAAGCATTCAACAAAATACAGCACTCTTTCCTGATAAAAACACTGCAAAAGATAGGAATAGAAGGAAACTTTCTGAACATGATAAAAGGTATATATGAAAAACCCAAAGCTAACATCATCTTCAATGGTGAAATCTTAAAAGCCTTCTCTCTGAGATCGGGAACAAGACAAGGATGCCCACTATCACCACTCCTATTTAACATTGTCTTAGAAGTACCTGCTTGAGCACTGAGGCAAGAAAAAGATATGAAAGGCATCCAAATTGGAAAAGAAGGAGTAAAAATTTCATTATTTGCAGATGACATGATCCTATACATAGAAAGCCCTGAGAAATCTTCAACAAAGCTTCTAGAACTTATAAAGGAGTTCAGTAACGTCACAGGCTATAAGATCAATGCTGAAAAGTCAGTAGCATTTCTGTACACCAATAATGAGCAATCTGAGGAGAAAATAAAAAAAAAAATACCATTTACAATAGTAACTAAAAGAATCAAATACCTAGGAATAAATTTAACTAAAGATGTAAAGGACTTATATACAGAAAACTACACAACACTGTTAAAGGAAACCAAAGAAGACTTAAATAAATGGAAGAATATTCCCTGTTCATGGATAGGAAGACTAAACATCATCAAGACGTCTATCCTACCCAAACTAATCTCCAGATTTAATGCAATCCCAATAAGAATCAACACATCATTTTTTAAGGAACTGAAAAAACTAACTACGGAATTTATTTGGAAAGGTAAGAGCCCCTGAATCACCAAAGACATATTGAAAAAGAAAAATGAAGTTGGAGGTGTCACACTACCTGACTTTAAAACATACTACAAAGCTACAGTGGTCAAAACTGCATGGTATTGGCACAAGGATAGATATACTGACAAATGGAACTGAACTGAGAGTTCTGATATAAATCCTTGCATATACAGTCATCTGATACTCGACAAAGCTACCAAGCCCACTAAGTTGGGAGAGAATGGCCTCTTCAACAAGTGGTGCCTGGAGAACTGGATATCCATATCCAAAAGAATGAGAGAGGAACACCATCTCACACCTATCAAAAATCAACTCAAGATGGATCAAAGATCTAAATATAAGAGCCAAGACCATAAAGACCTTGGAAGATAATGTAGGAAGCATCTACAGGACTTTGTAATAGGAAATAGTTCCATAAACTTCATACCCAAAGCACGAACAGCAAAAGAAAAAATAGATAAATGGGATCTCCTCAAAATTAAAAATATTTGCACCTCAGAGGGCATTATCAAGAAAATAAAAAGGTAGCCCACCCAAATGGGAGAAAATATTTGGCAACCATAAATCTGATAGGAGCCTAATATCCTGCATATATAAAGAGATCCTACACCTCAAAAATAAAAAGACAAAAATCCCATTTAAAAAAATGGGCAAGTGACCTGAAAAGACACTTCTCCAAGGAAGAAATACAAATGGCTGAAAAGCACTTGAAAAAATGCTCAACATTGCTAGCAATTAGGGAAATGCAAATCAAAACTACAGTGAGATACCACCTCATACCCATTAGAATGGCAGCTATTAAAAAAACACCAGACTATAAGTGTTGGAGAGGATGTAGAGGAATGGGAACCCTCATCCACTGCTGGTGGGATTGTGGACTGATCCAGCCACTGTGGAGGAAAGTTTGGCGGTTCCTCAAAAAACTAACTATAGATCTTCTGTATGATCCACCGATTCCACTGCTGGGTACAAGAAGAATTGAAAGCAAAGACACAAACAGATATATGCACACCAATGCTCATAGCGGCATTGTTCACTATTGCCAAAAGTTGGAATCAACCCCAGTGCCCATCAACAGATGAATGGATAAACAAAATGTGGTATATACATATAATGGAATATTACTCAGCTGTTAGAAAGAATAAAGTGCTAACACACTGAATAACATGGATGAATCTTGAAGACCTTATGTTGAGCGAAGCAAGCCAGGCGTTGAAGGATGAGCAGTACGTGACCTCACTGATATGAATTAAGGAAATTGAGCAGTCTCAGAGAACCATTGTCTGAAAGATATGTTTACAAGAAAGAGAAGAGAAAGTTGTGAGCCATCACCCATATGGACATAATCTATGGTAAAGTGATAGAGTGTAGTTGTGTATTGAAGGGATAGGACAGGTGCGTAGTGATGTTATTGCATTTGGTGGTGCAGGGTTGACAGGTGGGTAGATTGGGAATGGTGGGTTAGAATACCCAGGATACTGGGGGGAGAGATGGGAGAGGGGCCAGGTGAACACTTGGGATTTGTGGGTATGAGGTTGAAAGTGCAGAGGTGGGAATGCTCTTATGGCAATATGACAAGGATGTGTCACTGGTTTAGGGTGTTGGTTGGGGGGGTGTTGGGACAGAGCGCATCTACAGCAGGCTTCTAGGGAGTATCTGAGAGTTCATCCTGTCGTAATGTGTTGTATCAGTGGGTGGAGACCCACACAATGAGCGGGAAGGAGATGGATTCCCATCTTTGGAAGGACCAGTTTGTCCAGAAGTGGACAGGTGGGCATCTTTTATGAGCAAGGGTGGTTCCTAATAGGGAACGACAAACCAGTGTGTCAAGACCTCTTGTTGCATGTAACTATGAATCTTATCATCCAATGAGTCAAGTCAGAGGGTCGTCATGGACCCCGGGGAGATGGGGAGGCAGGAACAGAATAGATCAAACAGGGGGTATTTAGTGGTCAGTGGTAATGTTCTTCATTACCTTACAGTGATGGGCACAGGACATGGTAAACATCATCAAAATGTATAAAATTGTACGGTCTAAAATGTAAAACATATTGTAAACCATTGACGATGTTCAGTAGCTATGTTTCACTATCTGTATAACAGTTATAACAATGCCACCATCCACATACAAAAAGGTTTTAATATGGGGTGAGGAAAGGGGGAGGAGGTTGGTGTATTAGCCTGCCATTAGCACTGGAAGTGCTAATGTAAAATACCAAAAATGGGTTGGTCTGTATAAAGGGTATTTATTTGCCAAACTCAGCATATGAATGCATTACCTTCCTCCCAGTGTGGGACATGACTCCTGGGGATGAGCTTCCCTGGCACCAAGAGATTACTACCTAGCGCCAACTGGCAATACAACTGGAAAAAGACCTTGAATAAAAGGGGGAAAAGGTAAAGACAAATGAGTTCATATGGTTAAGAGACTTCAAAGTGAGTCAGGAGGTCATCCCAGCGGTAACGCTTATGCACATCTCAGTAGGACCGCATAGGCTTCCAATGTGGATATCACCCCAAATAGAGGGGCTCCTGAGGGCTCTGGAGACACCCAGCTCCTAAAGCAGGGTGGACAGCTCTGGAGTTTTACGCCTTATCAGTGGGCCCTACTTTGGAATCTGTGCTCCTGAGAGTGACAGAGTTGGACTCAAATACGTCCTCCCTGAAAAGGTCCATCATTCCCTTCTATTCAAACCTATATGTGGTGCTGGAGTTTGTAGGTGTACTTCCAGAGACTGGAGTCTTTGGCCTGCCCATGTGCCAGCTGGGCCTGGAATCTCAGTGCAGCTGCAACTCCTATGCTACAGCTCAATGGACTCACCCAGGACACCTGGTAGGGAGATGATGATGGACAACGGCCATCCCAGGGAATGGAGAGAGTCTGCAGCTGCAGGCAGGATAATCCCATCCATCTTATCCATGGGATGTAAGCCCCTTCTCACTTGGAGGTGGAGTGGACATCACTATCCCAGACTCCTCAGGATTGGGGAGAAAGGCTATGGACTAGAGAGGACTTACTGGTATTCTGTTATGGACATATTGTGATTCAAGTAATGGAAGAAATTACAACATTAATGTGGAGCCAGTTGCCACTGTATGCTTTGGGGGCAGGGAGAGGGAAAAGCAATTGTAATACAGGGGCTTTTTCGGGATTTGGCAATTATCCTGAGTGACATTGCAGTGACAGATATAGGCCATTTTATATCAGCATATAACATGCAGAACTGTGAGGGAGTGAGTGTGGTCTACAATGTGAACTATGGTCCATGCTTAGTGGCAAAGCCCCAGGATGTGTATATCCATTGCAGGTGATGTGCCACACTAATGAAGGATGTTTATGTGGGAGGTTGTGGGAGGTGTGGGACATGGGGCATATGGGAATTCCTACAATTTTTGTGTAACGTTTATGTAATCTAAGTATCTTAAAAAAAAAAAAAAAAAGTAGGTAGTCTTCAAGGCAAAAGCACTAACAGGAAGAAAGAGTCATTTTATATTGATAAATGGTATATTCCACAATCCATGTGCTTTTTGAGTGTGTATGGTGTCCCAGTTATAATCCAAAGCACTGGCATGAATTATTTCTTGAAAGCCTTTTGATACATATATAAAATTGTTATTGTGCCTATTTCAGAGGAAGGGAAATTGAGGATCAGAGAATCTCACAATGAATCTGGGACAGAGTAGGTGTATTAGTCAGGGTTCTCTCGGGAAACAGAATCAACAGGAGATATCTGTCAATAATATGAGATTTTAAAAGAGTTTCTCACGCGACCGTGGGGATGCACAAGTCCAGGTTCCTCAGGCAGGCTGCAAACTAGAGGCTCCGATAAAAGTCCGATGAAACGTCCTTGATGAGTTTCTGGGAGAAGTTGCCTGTCCAACGATGAGCTGGGAAATTCTCTCTGAATGTTGAAATCACTTCCCTTTTAAGGCATTCAACTGATTGGATAAAAGCGCCACCCATTGATGATGCAATCTCCCTGATTGATGCAGATGTAATCAGCCACCCAGGCAGTAAACTCACTGGTGACCGAAGTCCATACATGCTCTTGTATTACAATTAGCCCAGTGCTTGCTGGACCAGACACCTGGACACAGTTACCTGGCCGAGTTGACACATTAGCCTAACCATCATGGTGGGAATAGGAGCCCAGAATCTTAGCCACTGCACACCCTTCATGCCCTCAACAGGCTAACATAAAATAGTTACCAAGCAAAAGTTGTTTAAAATATAAGGAGAGGTTAATGGTAAAGTAGTGTCTTATTTTAATAATCTTTATCAACATTTGACAGATGACATTATTAAAAGATATATTGCCACAAGAACATGTCAATAGATTTCAAATTCATTGTAGAAACTTTATAGGTCATGTTCTCTAAATGCAATGCTATTTAAAAAAAAGGAAATTAATAATAAAAATTTTGCAAAAAATCTCTCCAATCACTTTGGTAATAAGACAAAAATAAACCCAAACAACGCTCCCAAACCTAAACTGATTTTCTTAAGAGTTTATTTAGAAAATATAAAAAGAGAAGATTTTATAACAAAATATATGAAAAATAGCTAAAATTGGACTTAGAGGCCAAATGACAGCAGTGAATGATTTCATTTTTTTTAAACAAAAGATAAAATGGAATGAAGCAGTCACCTCAGGATTGGTGAAAGAACAACAGGTTTACAAGTCAAACAGTGGACAAGAAGTTATGATTAAAGCAGAAATTCCGATTTAGAAAACAGAGAGAAAGCCCAGAGTAAATGACAAATAAATCTAAGACCTGTTTTTTCTGGATTAATTTCTGGGATACTTAAGAAAAAGGAGAAAACAGATTTAGAAAAATAAGCAGCCATGATCACAGATTTGGAGATTTAAAAATTATAACAATAAATAACATGAAAAAAAAAAAAAGGAAACTTTCAGTGAAATGGATGATTTGGTGGGAAAATTCACAATTGATTCCAAGAAAGAAAAAGCCCCACAAACAAATCAATGAACATGGAATAAACACAACAATGATTAAAGAGTTTATTTGAATACTTAACCCAGGGCCTGACAAATTTCTGGTGAGTTATTTTAAACTTTAAAGGAAGAGTTTGTTTTTTATGCTTAAAAAAGCATGGCACACCCCCCCACCACCAATTTTATAAATTTGGATTAATCCTGATCTTAAAAGTTCTCATAGAAGCAGAAATAGGAAAATTATAAATAAATATGCTCCATAGATATAGATGCAAAGTATAAAATCATGTAAGCCAAGTTCAAAACTTAAATTTATGAAAATAATTCAGTCTGTTTTATGTGAGGAAATCTTTTCATTAGAGCCAAAACCAACTTGATAATACCAATCAACAGTGAAGTACAATGGAGAAAAGTCAGCACATAATTATTATTTAAAAGGCAATTTCCATAAAATATACTATAATTACTAACTTTGCCATATGTCAGTGGCAAAACAATAAACAGTTGGAAGACATGATGGGGAAAAGGAAGTTTATATGAAACCAGTAAGCCAAGTCACATTATACTTAGGAATAATGCTCCAAAGAAATGTGTGAAAATTTTAAATGAGCAGGGAGATATACCATTATATATGCCTTAAAGATGTAAAGATATTAATTTGTCCCAGGTTAAATTACAAGCTTCATAAAATCCCAATCAAAATTCTCCATGTAATTTTTTTGAGGTACTTGACAAAACGAGTCTCAAAAGAAGTACATAGGCTGTGGGGGAGAAGGGAATAAAAAAGACATTGATGGCTAGATATACAAAATGTACAAAGCTACAATAATTAAACCAGAAGTTTACCCATCAGTGATAGAGGGAGATAGTCCTTAAACTCGAGTCTATGTAAGATCTTAGCATATTAAAAAAAAGGGGGGGACATCATGCAATAAAAAATGGAGTTTTTCAACAAATGGTGTTGGCTCTTTGGCGGAAAATTTAATCAGAGCCTCGCTTTACTTCAAACATCAAAAAATAAACTTCCGATGGAGCCAAGATTTAAATGTAAAAATATTCTGTGATATTAGTAATCAAGCTAATGCAAATTAAAATGAAATGTCACTTTTTTTTCCTGTTATATTGGCAAAGATTTTGAAAAACCACTTGATTTTGGGAGAATATGATGAGGAAGGGCCCTCCATGGAGGTTCCCTCCCACCCCCTGCCATGGCTCTCTTATCTGTTTGCTTGTTATTTTTTTGCTCATTGTCTCTTTGTGTTTTTTCTTTAGGAGGCACGGGGAACCGAGCTTGGGACCTCCCATGTGGGAGGCAGCTGCTCACCTGCTTGAGCTATATCTGCTTCCTGTTTGTTTTTGCTTGTTCTTTGCTCATTGTCTGCTCATTGTTTTTGCTTTATGTCTGCTTGTTGTTTGCTTGTCTTCTTTAGGAGGCACCAGGAACCGAACCTGGGACCTCCCATGTGGGAGATGGGCACTCACCTACTTGAGCCACATCCGGTCCCCTTCATGGGCTTTTGGTAGGAATGTAAAAGGATTCAGATCTTTTGCAGAGTGACGTTTATTTAAAAAACTGTAAAAACTTTAAACTCATTGGCCTACAAATTCTATGTCTTGGCATTTATCCCAAGGAAATAACTAGATATAGAATCAAAGATTTACATACAAATGTTGTTATTTCAGTGGTATTTGTAATAAGGTAGGCCCAATAATTGTGAATTTGTTAAATATTTTTGATCCCATGATGAAATACTATGTAGTCAATAAATAAAATTTTCAAAGACTATTTACTGACATGGTAAAATCCTTATGATATTAGGTTAAATAAAAAAGGGATGATAAAAACTATTTTTATAATATGAACTCAATGTTATTAAAACTATATAAAAGTGCAAAAAAAAAAAAACTGCAAAGAAATGCAGCACAACTTTAGCTATTGGCCATTCCTATATTGTGGGACTATAGAGATTTTTATGGTGTTTATACTTTTTTTATTTCTCACATATTCTAAATAAAGCAGTGCTTTTGTGATTAGAAAAGAATTGTAAAAATTACTAACACTAAATATTACAGTGAAAAAGGAATTAAAGGTAAAAAATGAACCTGTGAAACTATATAAACATGTTTAACTTTTAGAGAATGGGAAAATATTTTTAAAATGTAGGAAAATCATAAATGCAATTGTTTGTAGATGTAATGCACAAAAAATAAATGCTGCATATCTAAAAACCCAAACCAAATTAAAAGCCTATCAACAAGCTGGAAAAAAAAAAAAAAAAAAAAAAAAAAAAATGACGAAGACCACAATAAGTAAGGAAAAAGCCCTCTAAATATAAAAATGGGCAAAGCATATTAATAGATAATTCAATAGAAGAAAAAAATTCAAATGCTTGATAAACATAAGTAAAAAGATGTGCCCAAGAAATCAAAGAAGTCATATTAAAAACTACCAGGAGTTACTATATTTGAAAAATATTTACAGACCTGACAAATGTTCCTGATATAATATTAAATGGGAAAAGCAAAAGGATAAATACACTATGTATTAAAGATATATGAATGGAAAAAAATGGATGGAAGGAAACACACAAAATATCAAATATTACTCTGCCTGACTAGTGGACAAACCTTCTTCAGAGAAGACGGAATCTGTATCCATAAGGAAGGACAACCAGCATTGTCCCCTGGGGTAGAGTCTTGGGCTTTCCAGGGGCTTTTGGGAGCACTGGAGGTTCAGTGGAGATTGCCTGGGGCAAGCTGCTGAGGATCCCTGCCTCCACCTCTCTTGCTTTCTCCTGCTTTTTCCCACTTCTTCATCTCATCCCCTCTCCCTCTTTCAAACATCACCAGTATCAAGCTTCAACTGCAGAAGTACAGGTGTTTATTTATTTATTTTTAAGGATGTATTTATTTCTCCTCCCTTTCCTCGTTGTTTTGCACTCACTGTCTGCTCTCTGTGTGTTCTTCTGTGTCTGCTTGTCTTCTCCTTAGAAAGTACAGGGAACTGATCCTGGGACCCTCTGGAGTGGGAGAGGTGCTCAATCTCTTGTGCCACTCAGCTCCCTGGTCTGCTGCATCTCTTATTGTCTCTCTTCTGTGTCTCTTTTTGTTTTGTCATCTTGCTGTGTCAGATCTCCACACAGGCCAGCTTGCCTTTCACCAGGAGGCCCCAGGAATCGAACCCTGGACTTCCTATATAGTAGATGGGAGCCCAATTGCTTGAGCCACATCAGCTTCCCTAGGTGCTTATTTTATTTAATTTTTTTCCAAAAGATTGGGTTTCTAAGCTTTTAAAGAAAGGATCTGGTGGTTGAAAACCTCGCTGAGTTTCGCCTCAGCATGAATTTCTTTTAAAATATCCCCAATATGTGGATGTCCACCTTTTATTTGGCAACTGCTGAAAGTGAACTCACGTCTTCCCAATTGCTCCATTCCATTGTTCTACAATTCTAGTGGTAGAAAGTTCTTTTTCACATGAGCTGAACTCCTGTTTCCTACAGTTGCACATGTCCGTCCTAGCTCTGTAGAAAATACTGGTTTAAAAAGGCAGAAAATAAAAACCACTTGTACTTCAGTCACCCAGATATAACTCATATTAACATTTTCTGATGTGCATTCTTTTAACATTTTTTTCTCTGTACAATTACACACACAATTTTTTAAAAAGCAAAGTAAAGTAATATTGGGCATATTGTGTTAAAAGATTTTTTTTTGGTAAAATAAGTATAAAATTTGTCATTTTAACCATTTTATGGTAAAATTCAGTGGCATTGACTGCACTCACGATATTGTGTAATAGTGTAATACCACTATTTCCAAAAATTTTCTATCATCCCAAACCGAACCTCTATACCTTTTATGCAATGACTTCCCATTCTCTACCCCTACCTCCCCAGCCCCTGGTAACCGCGAATCCACTTTCTGTCTCTCTGAATTGGACATAATGCTTTTCAACTTTTTTATTTTATGTAACAATATATAGATATCTCCCATTACATTTCAGCCAACTATTCCTGAAAATCTAAAGTTCTGCTCAAAAACACAAACCAGGAAACTACTTTGCTTTATTTTAAATGGAAAAAGTTATAATGGATTGCAAATCAACTCCAAACTTCCAACCTCTTTCAAAGGGCTGTTGTGAAGATTAAATAAACAGACTTGTGATGGACAATATGGCAAAATGCCTGCTCGAACCATCTGTGGGCAAATCAGAATTTCTTTGCGACTGAGCGGATTCTCCCTATTGTGGAGGGTCGTTGCATGTGGGAGGCGGTAGACTGTCCCTTCTCTTGTGTCACACCTTCCCATGGCCCTGGGCTGCCTCTCTGATATTTACAGGTAAAAATTTCCTGCCACCCTGTACAGATGATTCTGAGCAAAGGATCACAACTCCAGAGTTCAGGGTAGGTGAGTCTAGTATAAATTATAATGACTATTCACCCAGTGTCTTGGCATGATTTTTTGTTATTGGTACCTACTGAATAGGGAGTGCTACTGATAAGGGATGAATAAGGGGAGGTGAAAATTGCCAAGTTGGTATATTTCTTGTGGGTTTAGAATTTCTCTTTGGAGAGGCCTGCTGTGACATTCAGTAGGAAAGTTAAGAAGCCTAGGACCCAGGGCCTAGTTGGCTGGCAGGAAAGCAAGGTTCTCATGGGCATTTTAAACACAGGCCAATAAACAATGCTGGCAGGCACTCGGGCCTCCTGGAGCACCACGCTCATTGTGTAAGGCTGTGTGGGTGGCAGCACGCTGTGAGAAGTGGCAACTGGAGCATTCACGCGTGGAATGCTATTCCTTGCCAGGTTGGAGTCATCGCTTGCAACCATCACAGGCGACCCAGGGGTACAAAAGGCCATGGCACATGCCCATCTCCATCACTTCCACCAGCCAAGATCTTATGAATTGCAAAGAAGGGAAAGTCTGTGGAAGTGCCCAGTTGGGGCCTAGCCGGGAGGTCCATTTGAGCATCAGAGGACATGTCACTCCCCTAGGAACACGTGGGATCAATGCTTTGGGTTGAATCTAACTTGATTTTATGGGGAAGATTGCAAAAGCGCAAGCTGGGACTTCAAAGCAAAGAATAATCTTCATAGCTCCAGTTGGATCTCTAAATTCTATGTTATGTCTACCCTGCTTCCGAGTAAAGACAGATGACTCCGAATCCGATTGCTGGATCAGGCCCTAAGATGCCATCTAGTGAGTCCATTGGTCTCAGGGCAGCAATGCTTTCAGTGTCTTTGCCAAATTTGCAGAGAGACATTGCTTTGTAGTTAATTCCGAATATCTTAGAATAAGAAGCAGGAGGCTATGGAGGGCTTGTCAGGCACTGGGGTATACATTTATATACATTTATATGAATTACAGAGTGGGGACCAGGTCAAGCTTTAGGGTTAGAGTGCCTGTGCTTAAATCCGGGCTCAACACTTTACCAGTTGTGTGATGGTAGATATGTCACCTAACCTCTATATGTATCGGTTTTCCCATCTTTGGCACATGTGCACATGAGGAATAAAACTACTTCATAGAGTTGTCATGAGACTTAAATAAGATAACAAATGGAGCATGCTTAGAAGAGTGACCACAGGGCATTGAACACTTCATACATGTTCTTCGATCTCATTCCAGCAAAATCTTATGACTCGTATGCAGGTGGGGGAAGTCTCCAGGCATATATCTTATAAGTGTTTGAATCAAAATTTAAATCCAAACAGCCTGACACTGCCTGAACTTTTAACTACAGTGCTCTATAATTTCACTGACTTGAACCAATTTAAATTTTGTCACTCTGGCCATTATGATTGAAACACTTAAACTCAGTGTTTCTTGCTACAATTCAAGACCTCTGTCATTTATCTGGATGAAAAAAGGCTGTTTAGGATTACTTACTTCATATTTTGTTCTCTTGGAAAGTTTAATGAGATCCGACCTTAACATTTCCTTCATGGTTTAGAGGGGTCTAATTCTTCATCACCAGTCTTGGAGATAGTCACCCTTCTCCACTCCCTGCCACCTCACCTACCTCTCCATTGTTCATCACTTACAGAGAAGTACATGCCAGGAGCAAATCTGTTCACTGTGTACCCAGGGTACCCATTTCCGTGAAACAGAGAAGGATTACAGAGGCAAGTAGAGTTGATTTGGTTGTCATCTGCATTTCATCTGGTTCAACCTGATTTCCTCTAGGCTTGGAAGAGGGCTAATCCTTGTTTATTTATTGCTGATCTGTTCTTTCCTCCTAAGGCATTTTGCTCCAGCAGCAAGGCTTTTGCTTGAGTTTCTGTCTACCTAAGTTTTCCATGTGAGACTCCAGCTCACCCTACCACTGGGCTAAAGGCATGGATGTGGGCAGGGACCTCACCATGTCACCACAAAGCCTCAGACACTCAAACTTTCTTAACTCCAGTAGCACATTGCCAAGTACCTATCTTCATGGAGGTGCTGGCCTTCCTGCTACGTTGGGCATTTATAGTTCAAGTTTTCTGGGTGTCCTCAGAATTCATTAAATCTGCCTATTGAAGGTAGACCAGCCTAGTCAATGGACAGTGAAGGAAGGTGCCTGAGAAGTCTGGGAAAGTTGAGCAAGTGGAAGAGAAAAGTGTTGGTTTTAAGCCCAAGACCTGGATTCTAAGCCTGTGCTAGTCAGGTGGGCAGACATGTGGTCTTGGGCAAGTACCCTTGCTGGTTTGGACCTTGGTTGGACAAGATGATATCTAGAAATGTCCTTTCCAGCTGTAAAATGCTGTGATTCTAGGGAAGAGCCATGCTTCCCAGTGTATTCTAGGAATAAAGGAACACAACTTGGTTTTAATTCAGTTTATCTGTTCTTGGATTTTGTGGTTCTGGATTTCTGGCCCTTCATCCTACAGATGGAGATAATAATGCTTTCATGGCAGGTTGTCATAGGAGCAGAGCTCATGTATAAAGAGAACGGAGCACAGCCTTAGCATATAGCAGGCACCTGATGTTAGGCAGTCTCTTGCACACTACAGCATGCTGTACATCGGCAGCTCATTTGTGTCTACAAATACACCACTAAGGCAGGGAAGCCACTGGTGATAGGGGTAAAGGCAACTTAGAAAGAAAAAGAGAAGATCGTGCCCAGTGTCCTCCCATAGGGCTCCTTAATTGCAGTTGGCTACCTTCTCCCACATGTGCTTGGAGGGAAATGGACTGCTCTTGTTGAGTAATTAGTGTCCTGGGCAGAGCCAAGTCCAGGGCACAGAGTGTCTTTGTTTTAGGCTTGTAAATTTCAACACAGGTTGGAAGGAACAAAACCCCAATTCAGGAGAGAGACTGCCCTGGTCTGATTCTGTGGACTGAGCCAAGAGAGAGACTGTCTGCAGCCCAGGGAGGGGATGGGCAAGTTGGGCAGCCGAGGCAGTGGAAGGACCTGGAGGAGGCTCAGAGATGCAGAAGGACGGAAGCTAGCTGGTGTTAGTGCAGGTGATGTGGGGCAAGTCTTTTGCCTGGTGATGAGGTCTCTGTGGGTACATGCTTAGGAAACCTACTCTAGGATAGACCTAGGGGCAGTGCCCTTTTTGTCTCCCTCTACTCTTGGCTGCCTGGTGTCTTGTAATTTGAGCCATGCTTTGAGGACTGAATGCAATTTTGAAAACACTGCAAATCTATTCCACATGTCAAATATTGGAGGTGCAGAGCTGATTCTTGATGGATGTGTAGAGCTGAGTCATGATGGATGTGTAGGTATTTGCTGGGCAAAGGAATTAGGCAGCAAAAGGGAGTTTTAGTAAAGAGAGCAGCATGAGAAATTCAGGGGTTTGGGGCAAGATGGCACATATTGAGATGGTGTCCCAGTTTTGTATCATAGATTGCAAAGGGAGGAGTGACGAGAGAAGACATAGCCCTCGGTTAGTGATCTTGGCTGGATGTCAAGTAGGAAGTCTCTGCTTAAGATTCAGGTGAACCACCGGGGTCCACCATTGCTTGGTTTGTCTGAAAAGTTGGTGAGATAGGTCCACTGGAAGTGTATTTACAAGGACTATGGGGCCTACTAGGAAAGAATTCACCTTAAAGGAGGAGGAAGTCAGAAATGACAAACTTGATTAGAAACTCAACCTTAGTTACTGAAGGGGAGAAGTGATTCTAGTGTAGAGTCTGTCACTCCAGTCGTCTCTTGGGCTAGACCTGCAAGGAATATTGTCTGTTCTATGGACATACAAGACCAGGGCTGGGGCAGGAAGGCAGAGAGTTGTAACAAATAAAATATGAAAGTTTTTCCACTTAAAAAATTCTAATGACATATGGGGGACAAGCAGTCCTGTTTTGTGTTTCTTCCAATAAGGCAGTGAACATTCTCTCTACTTT
The DNA here is from genome assembly GCA_026826555.1 of Tolypeutes matacus. NCBI lineage: Eukaryota > Metazoa > Chordata > Mammalia > Cingulata > Chlamyphoridae > Tolypeutes > Tolypeutes matacus. Next base: position 7,919,235 of record JAKSZT010054540.1, read on the forward strand.
GCAACTAACCACCAAGCAGGGGTTCTGGTAGGGAGCAGACATACCTGGCAGGTACAGAATTATGCAGCAGTGGCTGGCAGACACCTGGAACCCAGCAGGTGGAAGGTGTCACTGGTAACTCACCAACTCCCATGATGATTTGGGGGCAGATTTGCAGAGAACCGATTCTGTATTAGTACGTGAGGAAAAAAGAGCCATCAAAAGACGGGTTACGCTTGACTTAGATGTTTTAGTAATTCATTTTGTCTAGTGCAATGTGGAGGACAGTGTTGATCATCTCTGTAGCCTCATTTTCCCAATTCCTCGCTTCCAACAGAATCTCGATTTTGTTTAGGTATCCTCCCTTCCTCCATGCATTTCATGTGCTCTAGCAGGGTAGCTAATCCCATTCATAGTGATTTGGAGGTGAGCCTGGTTGGTTTAATAATCATTCCATTCCTCTTCCTGGTGACTGGCTAGTGTTGGGTGTATGACCCAATTGATTTAGTAAAATATGGAGAGAGGCTCATTATGGGCCCTTAAGAAAATTATCTGCCTTTCGCTAAGAGAGTATCTAAAAGCAGTCCACCCTCCCATCCTATGGAAATGGTTGTGCACCAACCGGAGGACCACAACTGCTGCAGCTTTCTTGCTACACAGCTTGGTTGAAATAGAAATGGACCAGAGAATGGCTGGGAAACAGATGCAGAACCCCTGAATGGAGCCAACACTAAAAAGTCTGCCATCCCTTTGGAACTTCCAGGTATATGACTCAATAAATTTCTTAATTGTTTATGGCAGTTCGAGTTGAGTTTTCTGTTACTTGAATCTGAAAGTTTCCTGATAAAAGTGGTTTGGCAGATGTCTGTAAGTTTCCAGGAGAGATTTCCTGGACCAGATGGATAGTTTCTGTTAGTCAAGGATATTTAAATTTTAACAGAGGAGATCCTGCCTCACCGCTTTTTTTTTTGTGAGGAGGAGTTTTTTCCCCTATCAGGGCTTGACCATGGAATGGTCCCAGGCTTGGAGAATCAGCTGTCTGTGGCCATATCCAGGCTTGAGTGTGAGAACATTCACACTCTTAAGTGTGATGCAGTGGATACTTTTAGTGAAAATAGACTGGGAGCCCCTGTGACTTTCTGATTGATATTTAGGTCATGCATTCTTCTGGGCACAGGTGCACAATACTCTCAGGATGTCCCAACCACTTGTATTTTCTAATTTACATAATATGCTATATAAATGATCCCAAAGTAGGTCATCTTGGAGGAAGAAAGCAATGCAATGTTTTTTGCTACATTGCTTCTCTGATCTATCCCTTTCTCCTTTGCAAAATAGGATCTTCATTCTACCCAAATATTCCTGAGAGGAGGGGTGGTAGGAACAAATTAGTGCCTTAAAAACTTTTTCACTCTGAGAACTGAATCCAAGTGTGGCTGTTTTAAACCATGTCTGCAAGTTCTTTGACACTTCCTCCATTGAAACCTGGGGTCCATGTCCCCGCCCCTGGAATCTGGGCTGGCATTAGCAACTTGGTTGCGACCAATAGAATGCAGCAGAAGTGATTCTGTGTGAGTTTTGAGGTTAAGTTAAAAAGCTTCTATGTGGTTCTCTTGGGATGCACACTGTGGGGGACGTAGATTCTAATTGCCTAAGGCTGGCATGTTTGAGAGGCACTGTGTAGGTGCTTTGGCTGACAGCCCCAGCTGAGCTCCCAGTTTACTAATAGTATCATTGCCAGCCATGTGAGTGAGCCATCTTCTACATCCAGCCCAGTCAAACTGGACTCAAGTCAGATGACTGCAGCCTCAGGCTCCAACAGCATAAGAGACATCCAGTGAGAACTGCTTAGCCAAGCTTTTCCTGAATTGTACAAAATTGCGAACAAAATAAAGCAATTGTTTTAAGCCACTAAGATTTGGTGTATTTTGTTACAGCAAGAGTAAGCAGAAAACCAGGTGTTTTGTTTTGTTTTCTTGATTTGTACTATCAGATGCACCATTATGTGGAAAGTAATTTTTCATCTCCTTTTCTCTGAATTCTATCTCATTTGAGACTCTCTTGGTTGCAAGTCATTGTAAAACAAACTAGCTTAAGTAAGAGAGGGGAATGAATTGAAATGACACAAGGAAGTTCGAGGGCCCCATGGGCAGGTAGTCAGTCTGCATCTCACAACTTTGTATAGTTGTCCTTCCCACATTGTACGAGGGTTGTTCTGTGTGGGCCAGTAGAAAAGAGCAGAAGTGATGGCATGCCACTTCCAAGATTAGGTTATAAAAGACTGTGGCTTCTCTCCCTTTCTCTGGGATCACTCACTCTGGGGAAAGCCATGCCATAAGCAGCCCTTTGGAAATGCTCGTGTGGTGAGGAACTGAGGCCTTCTCCCAACATCCATGTGTGGGAGCCATCTTGGAAGTGGATCCTCCATTTCCATTCAAGTCTTCAGATGTCTGTAGCCCTGGATAACATCTTGACTGCTCCTTCATGACAGACACTAAGCCAGAACCACTCAGCTCAGCCTTTCTGAATTCCTGGTCCTCATAAAGCTGTGTGAGATAATAGATGTTTGTGTTAATCGCTAAATTTTGGGTGGTTTGTTACACAGCAACAGATGCAATTGATACCAAGTCTTAGAACCCTTTCTTTCTGACAAGCAGAAGAATATGGAAATCCCCAAGGAAGTTTCAGCTGGTGACTTTCATTCGGCATCTGGTACATTTAAAGGGCATAGTAAGAGAAGCCTGGTAGTTTTTTCACATTCCTTTAGATGGTTCCCAACCCAAACCAACCCTTCCCCCCATCCCACCCTGACATAAACTCTGGATGGAGAATTTCATTGTGGAGAAGTGTGTATTTAAAGTCCATATGCATAATATGTATTGTTATATATCTTGGTATTTTGTTCGTGTTTTTTGGGGGGGAGGGTAGGTAATTATGGACAGGAAACAAGCATTTTTTGATGTTGAGAAATTCCTGGTGGCAGGCTAGCAAAAGAGACAAGAGAAACTCAACTCCCAATTTTATGTTGAGTTTCACCCATGTCATCCCCTTCCCATAACCCCAAATCATCAGCAAAGCTTGCTTCACACAAATGCCTTGCATGAGTTTGTTTTGGGCGAGAGCTGGCTTAGCTGCAAAGTCTTTTTTTGGTACAGGGCAGAGAGACCAGTTGAAGAAGGTGGGAAATAAGTGAGATCAAGGTTTGTGAAGAGCTGGAATTTGGAGCTGAAATTGAGCAGGAGAATGTAAGACTTGGGGAATGCTGGGGGAGGACATAGGACCTTGCCAGGATATAAGGCTGTGCTTGAACCAATTTTATTTAGATCTTGGCGCATGGGTGACATCAGTTGACATCTGGATTTGAATTATACTGTTTCGATAAACCTGATCTCTGTTTTACAGGAGAGGGAGACCACAGCAGAGATGCTCCTAAATTGGCTCAAGTCCATCAGCCCTTGCATGGGGGGCCTGGCCGAAGGCTCCATATTTGTGTCAGCAACGTGGAAGACTTTGTAGGGCTACAAACCCACACTATCAGGGACTTCTCTCTGCTCTACTGCTAGGTGTCGGCAGAATTCTTTCTGCAAGGGCCCAATAGGCTTTTTGGACCATTTCCGTCTCTGTTGCAAGTACTCTTCCACTGTTGGCAAAAGAAACCTGAGACAATATGTAAACGAATGGGTGTGGTTGTTCTAGTAAAACCTTATTTATGGACACTGAGATTTGAATTTCATATCATTTTCATGTGTCATGAAATATTATCCTTAAAATTTTTTTCCCCAAGCCTTAAAAAAATGTAAAAACCATTCTTAGCTTGTGGGCCACACAAAACCCACTGGCCAGACCGTGCTGACCCCTGCTCTGAGCCACTCGGATTTTTCTCAGACGTTTGTACGTGAACAGCAGGTCAACGAGACAGCTGTCGGGGCCAGAGGCGTGATTAGTTTTGACATGATGGAGAGGCGTCATCGCGGTCTTTTTTCCTAGGAGACATTTGCTGAAATCTGCACAAAGCTCGTCTCAGACAAATTAGTGCATTGCAGTGTCTGCTCCTCTTAACCAGACTTGCCTAAATGAGGCATCGCTTTCCTTGGACAAATCATCCACCCCCTATAGGCCTCATTTGCTGTATTGAATGTGTGTGCATGTTTAATGAGAAGGCGTGATGAGTCATCTTCAAGGTCCCTTCCCACTCTGAAACTCTCAGATTCCATTAAAATATACCAGATTTTCAGGGCAAAGTTTTTTCTTGCCCACCTTCTTTCTTTCCCCCTTGTTCTCTCGTCTTCTCTCAAATCCTGTGAATGTCCTTCCTCTCTGACCCTGCCTCCCCCTTGATACTCTATTTCAAGGCCAACGGGATTATCGTATCCAAGAGCATCACAGGAAAAAAAGCAGTCAAAATATCCAGGATAATAGAACCAAGCCGGCAATAGGTGAAGGGGTGTGTAATTGTTATTCTTTGTGTGGACGAGTAAAGCTGCATGTTTAAAGCATCTCATGATAGCAGAGATTTTTTTTTTTTTTTGGAGAGGCAAATGTAATACTTGCATGTTTCCTTTTTTCCCCAGGGAAAAAAATAAGAGGAATTCCTTTTCATTGGGATTTAATGAAATCTTTTTCTTTCTTTTATGTTGGTAACATGAGGTTTTAGCAGATCTCTGATCTCATGCTGAATAAAAAACATAGCCTTACAATGGAGCACTGAGGCTGGGGGCTTGAACCCATTCTGGATTACGGCTCACAGCAGCAGGCATTTTTTAACTAATGGGGGGTGGGGAGCAGCCTTTGGAGCTGATGCTTAGGGACTGGCCCCCAGGGGACTGAGCCCTACACACCCTGCCTATTGTTCCACCCTAATCTGAGGCCAGTCCCTGGGAGGCTGAGCCTTGCAATCAGATGCTCAGAGGTTTGCATTAAGCTGCTAGCCAGGTGGAAGCAAGGCGCCCGCCCCGCAGAAGCCATGCTCGGCATTGAGCGGGGAAACAAATCACAGTTGAGAAAGCCGGGATGCTGGTTCAGGCATTTAACCTCTGTGAGTCTCAGTTTCTTCGTCTGTGCACTTGGGTCAATCACATTTTTATCCCAGGGTCTCTTTGGCCTGTGGGTACAAAAGGGATCACGGTGACATGTTTTGGAGTTTGTTAACCTCTCATTGATTAATTGCAGGACCTTGGCATTTTTCTGTCCCCTCGCCTGCCGCTATCTTCCGTTTCCCTTTGTTATTGCCTAGCCTTTCCAGGTGGTGATTTAGATGCAGACAGACCCAAGTCTACTTGTATGCTCCCATTCCCAAATCGGGGTCACACTGTCACTTGGTCCTGCAGTAGCACTGCTGACCTCCAGGGGGTCACAGTGACGCAGGAAAACAGCCCATCTGGCTTTTGGCTCCAAAGCTGCTCTCCCACTGGGCTCTAACCCACTGGAGGGGACATGGGGACAGAAGCTGTGCCACACTCTTCATTTCCTTGTGTTTCTTATCATTCCGCCAACACTGTGCTAACCTTCTCCCCTTTTAATCAAACAAAAGACTCGGTGCCTATTTCCTGCAAAAATGCTTAAGATGCTGAATGCAGAGCAGCCTGCTATGTGTCTGCTTTGTATCGATGGATCACAGAGCTCTCTTGACCATTCCCAAGAATGATGTAAAATGAAATTCCACCATTTGTTGAGAGCTGCCTGTTAGCCAGGTTGGTGCCGAGCTCTGAGCAAGCCTGAAGTCAATGAATCCTCAGAACAACCCATTTTTAGAAAGCGAGCCTCAGAGAAGAGAAGCGGGTTTGAAACGTGTGAGTGCCAGCAGCAGGATTCAAGCCCAGGCAATCTGATTCCAGGACCTGGATTCTTAAGCAGCGCTTTTTGCGTGTAAATTACTTCTAGCAGAGACTGTCCTGCAGTAGCGCCTCAGGACCTGTTACTTGATGCTGTCTCTTTACAGCTGGGAGACCCCAGCTGCCTTCAAGAACATAATGGCAAGCCAGGATAGAGGTGCAAGAGAAGACAAATAGGCAAGAGGGAGGACCTACAGTCATGCTGCTGCATTCAGAGGAGAAATGCTGTCAGTGGGCTGAGACTTTGAGGACAGGGGGAATTTAATAAGTAGAGAAGAAGACAAGAGCAGTCCAGGCAAGGCAGAAAGAGCTGTCATCTCTGTGAGAGCCTGTATTTCTCAGATGCTGGGAACTTCCCATGTCAGAATTATTTGGGAGTAATAGTTTAAAATGATTTGGCATGCTGGTTTAAAAATATCTCTATTACAAATAGTGCAGCCACTGTGGAAGCGGGTTTGGTGGTTCCTCAGAAAGTTAAATTTAGAATTACCATATGACCCAGCAATCCCACTCCTAGGTATATACCCAGAAGGACTGGAATACTATGTACAGATACTTGTACATCAAGGTACACAGCAGCATTATTCACAACAGCCAAAAGGTGGAAGCAACTCAAGTGTCCATCAATAGATGAATGGATGAAGAAAATGTGGTGTATCCATAGAATGGAATATTATTCAGCCATAAAGAGGAATGAAGTTCTGATACATGAGACAGTATGAATGGACCTTGAAGGCATCTTGCAGAGTGAAATAAGTCAGACACAAAAGGACAAATATTGTATGGTTTCATTTTTATGAAATATCTAGAATTAGCCAAATCAGAGACAAAAAGTAGATTAGAGGTTACCAGGGGCTGGGGAGGGTAAGGGAACAGAGAGTTATTGTGTGATGCGTGCAGAGTTTCTGTTGGGGTACATAAAATTTTTTGGAAATAGAGGGTGGTGATGACTGCACAATATTGTGAATGTACTTAAAACCACCACATTGTCCACTTAAAAATGCTTTAAATTGTTAAAATAACAAATTTAATGTTATATATTTTACTACAATAATTTTTTTTTTTTTTAAAGCCCCATTCCAGATGATAATGTGTCGAATAGAGACAATAATTCCTACCCCATGCAGATGCCGCGTGCATCCAAGGGCAGCGGGTCTGGTGCAATGACGATGGTAGTGACGATAGACCCTCTCCTCAGTCTCCTGTTCAGGTGCTTCTGCTTTCTTCAATCTCCAGTTCTACTTTGGTTTTTAAAAGCTTAAATAAATCTTCAAATATTCTTTTTGATTGCCATGACAAATCCCCACAGAATATCAAACTCTCCTGCCTGGCAACCATGGACCTCCAGACTTTGGCCCAAACTACTTTGGCAGCTCCTTTTCTTATTTCTCTTTTTTACAAACACCCTCGTGGGCAAAACTAATACTAACCTCTTCCTCATAATAATACCTACTCTTTTCTTCTTAAGTCCCCTGGGTCTCGTTTCTCTCGTCTGTATCATGTGGTGAAAATGGTGATTAAATGTGATAATGTGTGGCCAGCGCTCGGGACGCCACCTGGCACACGTGGGAAATACTCTATGTGTTAAACGCAATTCCCAAAGAGCTCTACAACCCTTTTAGGAGGGACATCCTCTGACTTCTATCTTTATCAGTTTATTAGTCAGAATTCTCTAGAAAAACAGAATATATATAGTTAGATTTTTATAAGAATTGGTTCACACGACTGTGGTCAAGTCCAAATTCCACAGGACAGGCCGCAAGCTGGGAACTCTGATGAAGGTTTTCAATGAATTCCCCTGGAGAAGCTGGCTGGCTGAAGTCGAGATGGAAATTCTCCCTTCTGACTGCCGAAATCATCACTTCTCCTTTTAAGCCCTTCAACTGATTGGATGAGACAACTCTCATTGCTGAAGGCAATCCCCACAGTTGATTGTAGATGTAATCAGCCATGGATGCGATCAACGTACTGATGATTTAAGTCCATGAAATAGCCTCACAGTAACAATTAGACCAGTGCTTGCTTGACCAAGCAACCGGACACCATGGCCTGGCCAAGGTGACACATGAACTTAACCATCACAATCAGTAAATGGAATCAAGTATATATTCCCAAAAAGGATATAAGTAGACAATGCCTATTCTGATCTAACTCAGAAATCCTAAGGAAATGACAATTCAGTTCATTTCGCCAATATATATTTTGTGTCCTTGATGCTCAGAGCATTGGGCAAGTAGGTATCTAGCTAGAGGTTAAATGTGAACTTGTAATTTGCCTACTGGATAGTAATAGCTCCTATTCCTCCTTCAAGACTGAACCAGCTTACTTCTTGCAACAGCTCACTGGGTAATGGTCCTCCCATTCTCTGGAGAGGAGTGCTCCTACAGGTCAGTTAGCCCCACCCACTTGGGAACTTAAACCTTGCCTGCCTGTTTCATGGTATTTTCTCCTGCTCAGCTATACTTCCAGCTCCCCAAAGACTGGCTATCCTGTGCATCCAGCATAGCCCTGGCTCTTTTCCTTTATCCCATCTTCTTAGGTTGCAACAGCCAGGTTCCATTCTGGACTTGGTGAGGCATATATGAGAAATTATTTCTAGGTTTGGCTAAGGATGAACTTTCCATTAATATAAAATTTAATTCTTTTGACTAGGAGGTCTAGATAAGTTTCTGATGGTTTTGTCCAAGATCTGGCTGTAGATTCAAAAGGCATCTGTAGGTACTCCTTTTTATTGTTTTTTTTTTTGGGGGGGGGGGCGGAATTTAATCCTGAGTGTAATGCAAACAAACAGAAGAATTTGAAGTTAAACCTTTTGTTTATATGATTCCTGTAAGCCAGGCTCCAGATACTTCATGTTTACAATTTTATTTCCTACAGAAACATTGGTAATACCAAAATGGAAATAAAAGTTAAAAACATCGACTCCCATGACTCTGAACAAATTGACAGTTTTCCACTGTTGGGGTTTCATTTTAGTTCCTTTTAATAGGCACATATATGTTTTTTCTATAGTTACAGTCCTAAATAGAGATAATGGTAATATTAATTTAATACATTAAATATATAATAATAATGATTATATATAAATATAAAAGGAAAAGTAGAACACATTTATTTTATGAGGTTGGTCTATTATGCTTTCTTTTCCCTGTCCTGAATGGGGTAGGCCAGCCTGGAAGGCAGTATCAAAATGATTAATGGTTCCCAGCCACATGGGGAAGTGGTGGTGGGCTCCTGCTCCCCAGCAGCCCCCCAGACTTGTCTTCCCACTGCTGTGAGGAGTGGAGCCTGCTGACCTCACGCGATGTTGGGTAGGCACAACTGGTGTGCAGTCGTATAGTGCTCGCTAAGCCCGAATTGGGAAAACAGGACAGTCTTTAGTTGACATGCATTGGCACCCGGTATTTGTAGAGTCCCAGTGCCAGTTTGGCCTACCTTCCTCCACCAAGGAGACTGGGAGCTCCAGGCCTGGAAAAACCCTTAGGAGTGAGCAGGCCCTGTGAGCCCCAGCCCTGTCCCTGTCACCCAAATGTAAACAATCGTTTTGCTGTGTTATGGGGTTTGGGGGCTGTGTTTGCTAAAGGTTGGTAAATTAAGGCAGGCAGAGGCCAGGGGAGGGCCTAGGGGCCACCCTGGTTCCCAGCAGCAGAACCAAGGCTGGAGCGTGGCAGGCCGGGAGATACAGGTGGGCTGCTGGGGACAGCCTGATGGCCCTTTACAACCTCAGTGATTAGCACATCCTAGATCCTCAACAAATGTTGATTAGTTGAATGAATGAATGGAGTTGTTTATAGCAAGCGGTCACACTTCCTCTTGTTTGATAAGGACTAAAGTAGGCCAACCCAGCATCTTTCCTTTCAGGTCACAAATGGAAAGCTGTATGTGTGTGTAATGAGTCCGTGTATATGGTAAGGAAGTGCGTGAGTATCTGTGAGTGTGTGTGTGTGAAATTGTGTGGGTATATATGACTGTGTGAGTATGTGTGATTGTGTGAGAGTGTGTGACTGTTTGTGAATGTATAAGTATTGTGAGAGTGTATATGTAAGTGCAAGTAAGAGTGTGTATGTGAGTGTGTGTGAGTGTGAGTACATGTGAGAGAGTGGCTATAAGTTTATGTGAGTATGTAAATATGTGAGAGTGCGAGTATAGTAGTGTAAGAGTGAGTGTGTGAGTATGAATGTATGTGTGAGGGTGTGTGAAGCTGTGGAGGGAGTAAGTGACGCAGAGGCAGGCAGGGGAGCTCACTTTGCAGTGCCCAATGCAAGCTAAAATATGACATACAGATTTTCATTGACATCTGCTGAGCATCAGGGCTGAGCCACAGCCATCGGTCACCAAAGCCAGTGACCTTCTCACCATATGTGCTGGGCAACTTGGCAAGACAGGGCCTGGGCCCTGGCCTTGTTTCAGAGTAGAGAAGCTGAGAGACAGCATTAGAAGAGGAGCTGAGCCTCTTTCCAGGTTCTGAAAAGTCCTGGAGGAGGAGGCAGGGAAGGTCCTTGGTTAGGGGCTGGGCAGGGCTGAAACCTGCAGCAACTGTCCAAGGGTGAGTGCTCCTGGGAGGATCAGAATCTGGGGAGGAGAGAGTTCAAGGGGAGAAACTGCTCTCCTGCCTGTAGATGGGAACATTTCAGCGGGTGGAGATTTCTGTTAAAGGTTCTGCCGCTCTTCCTGGCTTTGGAAGCATTTTAGAGCTACTGGCCAGAGGGTCACCTTTATAAAAAGCACCCTGGGGCTGCTCGCTTCCCCCAGCCTCCTTCCAGTAAGGCTTAGAATAGAAGGTCCCCAGCCCAGAGCCAGGACACTGGCCAAGCCACTGAAAAAAGGCACTGTTTCTAAAGCCTAAAGAAAGCCCTTCACCCCTTTACTTCTAAAATCCCGGTATCCATGACAACTGGATGGAGTGAAGGAAATGGCTGTCCCTCCCCTCTTCATTGTTTAACTTTCAGTTGCTGCAGCAACTGGATATACTGGGCCTGTCCGGATTCACTGGGTGCTTTCTTCTTTCTCAGTCCCTCTTTGTTGTGGGCCCTCCTTGGTGCCAACGTTGCTTTGTCTTTCACTGGAGAAGTCTGTGAGAACGAGGATGGTCAAAGTGTCAGGCTCTGTTAGGAAAACTCAGTGCTGCTGAAAATCCTTTGAGATGGGAGAAGTCATCAGAACAAAGAGGCAGGGGGAACAAAAAGTCCTGAATTGCATCTAAGGGCCTTTATCATTTTAAACCTGGGGATTTGCCTTTCCCAGGGATGGTTTGGCAGGGATACAGAAAGAGTGGGCCTAGGAAACGGGTTAGGCAACAATCTCCGGGGAGGGAACTGCCCAGGGAGACAAAACTCAGTTAACTTAGGTGGTGGTCTTTCCCTTCCCTTCCCTTCCCTTCCCTTCCCTTCCCTTCCCTTCCCTTCCCTTCCCTTCCCTTCCCTTCCCTTCCCCTCTCTGTTTTCCTCTCTCCCTCTCTGTATCCCCCCCCCCTTTTTCTTCCTTTCCTTTCATTCTTTCTCTCTTTTTTATATATTTCTGTTCAATACCTTTCCACTTAAAGAAATTCTAAACAATTAAGCAGTGCATCAAAAACTTTTGCATAATCAGCTCCTTTCAATAGTTGGTCCTAAGGAAATGATCAGGTATTTGCCCAAAGCTTTATCTTTGTTTGATTCAACATAGAGTTTTTGCATTTGTTTAGACATTTAAAATGTCTAAATCCAGCAATAAGATTGGTCAAATACATTATAGCTTATTTATCCTTTGTGGCCAACTGATCATTTTTTTCATTCATTAATTCTATAGCCACCTATTGCTGAAGATCCATGGTGAGCAAAACGGATGTGGTCTCTTCCTGAATCAAGGTCAGTTAACAGAGAAATAAATGCTAATCACAAATCAAGGCAAGTGCCATGGCAGAAACTTAGAGGATACGAAGCTAAGGTAATTCAGGGCCTATAACCTTGAGCAAGGTTGGAGAAGATTTCTCTAAAAAACAATGACCTTTGAGCTGTGATCTGAAGTGTGGGCTGGAGTGAGGAAAGAGCAAGCCAGGCAGAGAGACGGCTATGCTCATTGCAAAGGCCAGGTTTTGGGAGGAGTGTGGCTTGTTCAGGCAATGGAGAGAGGCAGGTGCAGCCGGAGGGCAGAGAGTGAGGCTGGGAGAGGCACAGAAGGGCTGGACAGGAGTCCAGGGCCCAGAGGGTGTTGCCAAGGATCTACTCTTTATTCTAAGAGCACTGGGCAGTTTCATTACAGTTGGGGGTGAGCAGGCAGCAGAATGGAGAAGTTTGTAAGACTAAGTCATATTTACAAAAAGATCTGTCTGGATGCAGCATGGAGAAAAGTTTGCAGGGTGGTAGAGTGGGTTTGGGGAGAACAGTAAGGTAGCATGGCAATCGTTCAGGGGAGAGAAGGGGCGTTTGGACCCAGTGGTAGAGGCGAGTTAATGAGATGCAGGGAATTGGAGAGATATTTAGGAAGTGAAACTGATGGGACAAGATAATGGATTGGATGTTGTTGGGGGGGTATAAGAGGGAGGGAGGGGTCAAAGACCACTTTTAGATGGCTGACTTTACTGCTGGGTAGATGGTGGTGTCATTCTATGGGACCGGAAATACTGGACAAAAACCACATTTCAAGGGAGAAGGTCTTAAACTCAATCTTGGATCTGTTGAGTTCAACCTGCTTTTAATTCATTTATTCATTCTCACATGTTTATTAACTGACACCAAGTGGTAAGTACTGAGCTAAGTGCTGGGGATAAAAATATGAACAAATCAGACGTGACACTTGTCCTCGAGGAGCTCAGCATCCAGTGGGGACAGACTTCAAACAATATACTTAGAGAAGTATAAAATTGTAGGTGGACATGTGCTATTGAGTGAGAGGTAATTTGAGGGGCTATAATAGAGAGATTTGACCTAGTGAAAGAGGTCAAGAAAGGGTTCCTTAAGGACGTTTTTCAAAAGAGGTAACAACAAAAAAGAGATGTATTTTTTCTTAGAAAGAACATTCTAGACAGGGAGAACAGTGTATGCAAGGGTCCTGGGGTTAGCCAGAGCAGAAAGGGTATGAGGAATGAAAAGACAGCCAGGGTAGTCAGGGTGCAGGGAGCCAGGAACAGCACAGAGCAAGATGAGGCTAGAGAGGTGAGCCATAGTCTGGCTATGCAGGGCCTTAGAAGCCAGTTTGAAAAACTTGATATTTATCCTAAGTGCAATGGGAAGCCATTGGAAAGTTTGAGCCAGGGAGCCGTATGATTGAAGTGTGGAAAGCATCTCTCTGTCTGGAGCATAGAGAGTACATAGGAGAAAGGCAGAATAGATTGAGTAGACCAGTTAGAAGGCTCTTTAAGGCAAATACCAGGCTTGGGTGGAAGATCATGGGTTTTTGGAAGAGTGGATTTTGAGGAGCCCTTGCGCCATTCATGAGAAGTGTCCGGAAGGCTGCTGAATATTCCCTTCTGGAGCATAGAGAAGAAATCTTGGCCTGGAGGGGTTAAGTGGGTTCAAAGCCAAATTGGGAAGACCAAGCTGAGCTAGCACAGAGTTGTCTTCTCTAGCATAGAAAAAGGAGACAAAAAGTAGGTGTGCAGTTGTGAGGAGGTTTTCAGATTTGGTACAGGGAAATGAGGAGATACTGCTTTCTCTTTTTTTCTGAGATATAAGAGGTGAGGTCAACTGCTTCAAGTGAGAAGGAAGGTGGTGCATGGGAGGCTGGTAGGGGATTGGCAGAGAAGGTTTGAAAATGAAGCAAATGATGAAATGGGAAAAGTTCAACACATTTAAAGTGAAAAACAGAAAGTTACAGTGTAGAATATATAGTATGACTGCAATTTTGGACAGAAAAAGAAAAGTAACACACCCCTGTGCATACATATATGTATATACATTCTTTTACACTCTGTTAAATATCCTTTTGCTTTCCTTCTTTTCCCTAAAGGGAGATGTGAATACTATTAATTTGGACAATTACTGTTAAGCCTTTTTCTAGCCTAAAACAGCAAAATAATAAAGTCTTCTGGTTGACAAGAAGCTTAAAGTAGAACAAGGCAAGTCATGTTAATTTTAAGGTGATGGCCTCATTATCTGAAGTTATATATTTATCTGCCTGTGGGTCCATGACTGGGAAATCTTTGTGCCCTGGTGAGATGCAGAGCCTGTTAGGGACCGAGACAGCAGAGCAGGTACGGTAGCTGGTAGGCAGCCGTCCCGTGCCTTCTCAAGGAGCTAAAGTCCATGCATTCCGAAGGCATCTTTGATAACTCTGATGAGTTTGATTAGAAAGACAATGCTTTCAAAATTGTCCAGGATTGAACACATTGTGTTCTTATATTATTTTCCATAATAGTAATTCATTAAATGTAAAAATTAAATAGCTTTCACAATAGTAATTCATAAAGGCATACCTTTATGCCTTTCCAAATGAATAAATTCACAAATCAGAAGAAAATCTTTTCTTGCAGCTTGGCTTACTGGCTGTGTGAGGGTAATGCTAGCTGCAGTAACAAATAAACCCCAACATTTTAGTGGCTCAACACTTTAAAATAATACAGAGAGGCTAAGGAACTTTTGCAAGGTCACACCGCTAAGTGATTAAAGGGCCAGCATCTCCAGTATTTCCAATCCAGGTATTTGACTCCAGAATGCCGGTTCTCCACCTACATTACCATCCAACATGCTAAGATACCATCAAAATGTTATTTCTAATCCCTCCCCGCCTCCCTCGTCATACCTGGGAGGTTAGTCTGATATATTCTTTCTGCAGTGTGGACCTATTTGGAAGCGGTAAAGAGAAGGATAGGTAGTACATCAAACTATAAATACAGTTATCTGTAAAATTAACCTTGTCCTAAACAATATGCGAAATCACAGGTTAGCTAAAATATGAACAGCTAATAAAGCCATAACTGCAGTCAGAAGGATTCCATTTGTACCACCTAAAATAACCTTGTGGGGAGCATGAAGCAAGGCATTAAATCCAGAGGTGCAGGCAGAGTGTGTACCCAGACAGTGCCCTGGAACCCTTCACCGGGCAGAGCAGACAGGCTGCTGCTTTGAGACGCAGCCCGCCCCTTCCAGGGACCGCACACGGCGAACTTCACAGAGCTTCCGCAGAGCCGCTCGGGCCAGCAGGCTGAAGTGGGACAGAGGGAAGCTCCGGCGGTCCTGAGGCGGCCCTGGCACCGCAGCTTCTGTGGGAAACGCCAACAGAAGAGGGAAGTCGACTGCCTTGCCTTGCAGCAAAAATGGGGTGTTCTTGCTGTGACAATCAGTTTGAGATCTGACTCAATGCCCAGGCCTGGCCCGGACAGAGACCTTTTCTGGAATGATCTGCGGGTCTCTGGTGGCAGTCAAACCTAGTCTGCATGCTAGCTCTGTTGCTTTGTAGCCACGTGCCCTTGGACAATTTCCTAACCCTGATTTTTAGTACATCAAATGGTACCAAAAAACACCATGGGCACCCATTCCTGCTTCTGGAGTGCCTGCCTTCAGACCCCAAATTTATTTGAAAGTAATGAAGTGTGAAAATAAATTAAATCATTCCGTCAACTTGTGATTTTTATCCAAACATTTTTATTAACTAAGTTTAAAAAGTACTTCTGGAAGAAGACCTTGCGACTTTGGAAAACTTACTATCCGACCATGCTCATGTTTTAAAATAGCCCATCGATATGGCACTTTCCTAATTTCAAAGGTCTCTCCTTTAAATGATCTCATAAACCTTAACAAAGTTTGATAGAAAGAATTTTCCTGTTGCTTATACATCTTCTCCCAGCCAAGAAATAACCCATACCTCTCCAACCTCTCCATGACATCTACTTCAGGCAAACTCATACCCAGAGTCCCATAAACCCAATTTACTTTTGCTTTCTTCGAGTTCTCCAGCTGAGCGGCCACACGAAGGTGCTGAGACAGGGACAAGGCCACTCGTCAGAGATGTCTTTAGAAAATCCAAGGGCCTGGTTGGAGAATGGACGAGGGCTGCTGACCCACGACTCCCAGGCTGGGGAGCCAGAGTTTAGCTGTCATCCCAGGGAGATTGGTGGCATCCGGTCCTCTCTCTGCCAGCCGGTCTTCTCTCACATGTAGCTGACATCTTTAGCAATGAATGGAAAGTTTCTCTCTTTCAGAATTGTGTGGGTTAAGGAGCCCCTCTGAAAATGAGGATCCATTGGTCTACTCCAATTTCTTTCTGAACATAATACATGGTAAAAATACAATTACTTATCTGCATTTAATTTGGTATCTAACTGAACGAGAGCGCTTGTAATTAAAAGCACTTTAAATGGATCTGATAAATTATTAAAAGTTATGGCCAGTGAGGCAATATTCTGATCATTAGTAACTAGGACTATTTAATCAGTAGCAGGGCTCCTTTGGGAGGGGACACTGGACTGAGAATAATCTTACTGTGTGTGAGGAGGAAATTCCCTTGGCTTATTGCCTAAGGAAACCTGGCTGAGAGAACGGGAAACTGGGGGGATTGAGGCTCCTGCATCAGCACAACAGCTGGAACTTGCTGAAGACTCTGGTCCAAGCACTTCACATCGAGATGACTCCTTTATCCTCATGACAAGCTTATGAGGTAGGTGGTACTATCATCCGCATTTTACAGATGAGGAACTGAGGCCCTGGAGGTTAATCAACTTGGCTGAAGTCACAGAGCCCATAAGTGGGAAAGCCAAGATGGATCCCAAGAGGCCTGGCTTTGCATACTAAACCCCTATACTCCTTGCCCTCTGGTAATTGGTAGGTGGGGGTCAGGGTGTGAACTGAGGGGAAAGGTTGGGTCCCGATCATTAGGTAGAACTCACTGGAATGACATGGCTGGAGGGTCCTGAGTGGTGCCTGAGAACAGAGGGCCCCAGCTGCCAGGTTGTAGACTACCTTACCCCCGACCTGGCACCTGGTAGGGACGCGATGGATGCTGAATTGAAAACCGTCTTTGCCTGTTTCCCCAGCTGTAACCGTTGGGGAATTTGATGTAATTATGAATTCCAAAAATATAATTGAATCATGCTTGTAAACTGATCTGATAATCTGGGCATGATTAGGTTAGGATTAGGGCGTTGAGCCCCACCCCTTGGTGGGTGGGGAATTGAATATAAAAGGCAAGGCAAAGGAAAGTTGAAGCAGTCTTTTGAGAAGCAGTTTTGATGTTGGGAAGAAGAGAAGAGAAGCAAGCTGTTCGCCTGATCATCTACAGCTGACCTTGTGGAGGAAACAGGAGCTAAGCCAGAGAGAAACGCAGCCCCGGGAAGAGAGGAACCCCAGAAGCCTGAACCCTGGCAAACGCCGGCAATTGTCTTGCTCTAACACATGGCAATGGACTGTGGTGAGAGAAGAAACTTAATGCTTTATGGCCTGGTATCTGTGGACTTCTACCCCAAATAAATACCCTTTATAAAGACCAACCCATTTTTGGTATTTCACATTAGCACCCCTTTGGCTGACTAATACACCAGCTCACACAATTTTTTTCTAATGCGTTGATTTTCTTCAACTGGGTAAGGCACGGAAAATATGTTTTACTTAAAAATGTTTGTCCAGTTCATGGAAAACTACAACTGGACACGGGAAAAGAAATCTTGCTAATGCGTAACTTAAAATCCTGAGATGCTTGCTTAGAGGCTGTAGCCAGGCAACCGCTTGCTTATCCTTAGAACTCATTTTAGGAGCTCCCCCCTTCTCTTCCACCCCATCACCGCTACCCCTCCTGTCACAACCGGCCTCTAGTTTTCCTGTAGCAAAGCATGAATATTTTCAAAGTGAAGTTTAGGTCTAACTGTTACACTCTCCCTGCCCACAAAACACACAGAATTCCAGTGAGCAGATAGGCTGGCCCAGAGTCTACCCAGCCTTGGCCACAGATATGCGGCAGGACCTTGGGGGGCTGGGCTTGCCAGCTTTCGGAATGGGGGCTGCTGTGAGCAAGGTTCAGATCATCTGTTCTCTCACTGCCCCCCTGTCCGCACCCTCCAGGCTGGGGTCCAGGTGCCGTCTTGGCAGCCAGAATTGGGGTGAAGCCTTGCTGTGTGCCCCTGAACTGTGTGCCTGTTTACCTTGACCTTCTGGTCCTTGGGTGCTTTTGCCTGTGGGTGCAGAGACCATGACCAGTGCTGTCTTCTTGGGCCTCAGGAAGAGAGGTAGCCTGCTTCCAAGTGCTCGCAGCCTTTCCAGCAGTGGAACAACCACAGATGGTTCCGGCAGTGCAATTGCTTGCTTGAGGTGCTCATCCCATTTTCATTTCTACCAGAAAGGCCTTCTGTGAAAAGCTGGCTTGTCCAAGAGGGAAGTTTAGATTTTGAGTCTAGTAGTGAAAGACTGTACCCAAGATGTCCTGGAGCTGGAGCCCGAACTCTTGGGGGCCCAGAAAGCACCCAGTCCCTCCAGCTGTCACAGCAGCAGACTTCTAGATGGGTTGGCTAACAGGAGGCAGGTAACTTTGGCACGTTACCCAGTGCTCCCTAGAGCACAGCATTCATGTGCTCCCCTGTCTGAGCTTGCTAGGGCTGCCATCACAAAGTAAACCAAACTGGCAGTGTAAAACAACAGACATTTATGTCTCACAGTTCTAGAGGCCAGAAGTCTGCAATCAAGGTGTCGGCAGGGCCATGTTCCCTTTGAGTTCTGCAGGGAAGAGTCTGTTCCCTGGCCCTCTCCTGGCCTCTGGCAGTGGCTGGCTGTCCATAGTGCTCTCTGTCCTGTTTTATAAGGACACCAGTCATGTTGGATTTGGGGCTCACCCTAATCCAGTTCCGCTTCATCTTAACTAACAACATCTTCAAAGACCAAATAAGGTCATTGTGACAGTTTGAAGACTTTTGTGGATCCCAGAAAAGATCATGTTATTAAAGCTAATCCATTCCTGTGGGCATAGGACCCTTTGATTGAATTAGATTTAGTTGGGGGCCTTTGATTGGATTGCTTCAGAAGCGTGACCCAGGGTGGGTCTTGGTCCTCTTGCTGGAGTTCTTTATGAACAGAGGACTGAAAGCAGAAACACACAGAGAAAGGCGGCAGAGACAGAGAAACTCCAAGAGGCTGAGAGAGAGGTCCCAGAGGCTGGAATTAGCAGAGCATAGATGCTCAGAAAAAGGCCTCTGAGAGGCTCAAAAGAGAGGAGGCCTGGAGGATTGGGTAGAAAGCTATATGCCTGATTGTCCACAGCTGAGCTCAGGGAGAAAGTAAGCCCAGAGGAGGAGGCAGAGGCCCAGCCAAGCAGATGACTCCATGTGTCTTGCCAAGTGGAAGGAGTACAGGATCACTAGCAGTTGACCTTTGGTAACACAGCATTTCTGATGATGCCTTGATCTGGACATTTTTGCAGCCTCAGAACTGTAAGCTTTTAACCTAATAAATTCCCATTTTAAAAGCCAACCTATTTCTGGTATATTGCTCCCAGCAGCTTTTAGCAAATTAAAACAGTCATATTCACAGGACTGGGGGTAATGACTTGAATGTGTCTTTTGGGAGACCCAATTCAACCCATAACACCTACCCTAGCTTATACTCATATCCTACTCAAACCTGTTCAGTGGTTTCCCACAGTCTGCAAAGTTCAGGTTTTCTAACAAGGCACCCAAGGCCCTCCCATGTCCAGGCCCTGCTGACCCCTGTTGTCTCCTTGGCTCACTTTTCTTTGCTTTCATGCTCTGCCCCTTTCTTACTGAGCCATACTGAGTGTCCTTAAAAGTGGATGTGACCTCTGTGGTCCCTGGGCTCCCACACCTGCTGCTTCCTCTGCTTTGACGACCTTCCTTGGTTTCTTCTTCTGGTTGAACATTCTCAGGGCTGGGCTTGGCTCTCCTTCCACCCAAGAACCTGTCCCTGACCTCGCAGGCTGTATTCGCTTACTCTACTTCCACTTGTCATGGCACTTATGGGACATGTGGTTCTGTAGAAAGTAGAAATAAGATATCAGACAGACTGGGTTCAAATTCTGGCTCTCTCATCACCATCCATGCCATCTTGGGCAGGTTGCTAACTTCTCTGGGCCTCAGTTTTACCATGTGCAAACTGAACCCTTGTAGGGCTGTTTTGAGGAATAAGCAAAGTGCTGTATTGGGTTCAATAGTACCCCTCCAAAAGATATGTTTAACCAGAACCTCAGCGTGTGAACTTATTTGGATTCAGGATCTTAGCAGATGTAATTTAGATAAAGGTCTTGGGATGAGACAATTCTGGATTTAGGATGGCTCCTAAATTAAATGACAGTTTCCTTATAAGACAAAGGCATAGAGAGATTTGAGACATAGAAACACAGAGGGGAATGCCCGCATGAAGACGGAAGCAGGGACTGGAGTGAAGCTACCACAAGCCCTGGAATTTCTGGAACCACCAGGAGCTGGAAGCGGCCAGGCAGGATTTTCCCCTCGAGCCTCTGGAGGGAGCGCAGCCCGCAGACACTTTGGTTTCAGCCCTGTCAAACTGATTTCCGGCTTTCGGCCTCCACGACTGTGAGAGAATAAATTTCTGTTGTCTTAAGCCACCCAGTGTGTGGTAATGTGCTACAGCAGCCACAGGAAAACGAATATAAGTGCTTAGCCTGGTGTGTGGCATGTTGTAGGGTCCCCATCAGGACGGCCTGCTGTTACTGCTGTTGTTTGGATAGCACCGTGTTAACTCTGACTCTTTACTTGTGTATCTGTCCCTCCCCACCCCCACCATAATGTGAATTACTCAGAAACACAGAGTATGTTTGCTAACTTGTATTCTTCTGCTTACCACTATACCTGGCACATAGTAGGCACTCAAGATGTTTAATGAACGAATGAATGAACGAATAATTTAGAACAAGGAGATATTGAGGTGGTACTGTCACCTGTTGGGGCCCATACTTCCCACTTGGTTGTCCTATGGTCACACATCCCAAGTCTTCCTGACGTGACCACTGACTCTTTGATGACCTGAAGGTCCTAGTACAGTGTTGGTGACGCCTGTGGTGCCCAGTGGCAGTGCAAGTGCAGAAGTGGCAGGGTCCATGCTGGGCTCTTAATGGACAGGAACCCGGTGCAGGCAGCGACAGTGCTTGGGTGATTGGTTACAGTATCCAGCAGAGAGTAGCTGGAACGAGAGAAGAGGAATCCAGTGGTAGCAGATGTGTTACAGATGAGCATCGGGGACTCCAGGTCAGAGAGTGCCTTGACGTGATCGCAGAACCTCAGTATATGACTGAATTTGGAATCAGGATCTTAGTAGATATAATTAAGTAAGAGTCTAGAGACAAGATGATTCTGGATTTAGCCTGTGGATGCTGCAATGCAGCACTGGGGATCGGCCAGCTCTGGAGACCCAAAGCCCGAGCTCCCAGCCCAGCCCGGCACACTCATGCCTGTTCTCTGACCTGTGAAGATGGTGATAAAACCACCAAGTTTGAAAAGAGGAGCATGAGGTTTAGAGAGGTTGAATGATATGACAAGGTTTGATTAGGAAGTGATGGCGTCAGAATTTGAAGCCCAATAATCCAGTTCTTGATCATAATGCCTGGGCTCAGCAGGAGACTAGGAAGGAAAAAGAGACAGAGTGAGGGAGCAAAGGAGCAAGGGAAGGAGGGAAGGAGGCAGAGAGAGAGAGAGAGAGAGAGAGAGAGAGAGAGAAGTTGCACGCATGTGTGAGCAACTGAACAATCTGGGTTTGAGCTTCCTTCTGTAGGAAGAAAGTCTAGTCTTTGGGTTGACCTGAAAATGCATCTTGTCTTGCAGAAACTTGGCTTACTTAAAAAGGTTCCCAAAGCTTTCCCTGGGAGGGGGTGGTCTCCTAGAAGATGATGTGCAAGTCTGCTGCCATCCTTTAATGCAGCTACAGTCTCTGTCCCTGGGGCTAGAACTCACTGGAATCTTGCTCATTTCTTCTGATCCTACAGAGTCCTTGTCTGGGAAAACTGTTAATCTGGATCAGAGGAGGCAGCTAGAGGGACTCAAACAGTGAGAATTCCTTCATGAGGGTTTGGAAAACTGCGAGTTGGGGAGATAATGCCTCTCCTAAGTCTTAGTGGTAGTTGGAAGCCAATACATCTGATTTTGTCTCTTATAGAGATTTTAAAACTTTTTAAAAATTGTGAAATAAAGCATACAGAAAAGTTCACAAAAATAAAGATGTGAAACAAAGCAAACACTCATGTGTCTATTACCCAGGTCAAGAAATAGAGCATTTCACCACCATTTCCAAAATCCTTCGCCTGTCTTCTCCCTCTCACCACCCCCTTCCTCAGCCCCAAAGTTAACAAGTACCTTGACGTTTGTGGTAAGCACTTCCTTGCACTTTTTAAAAATAGTTTTACTTGCTAAGCATTCATTCCTACAAGCTATGATTTACTTTATTTTTTTTTAATTTATTTATTTTTTTAAAAGATTTTATTTATTTATTCATTTATTCCCCCCTTGCTGCTTGTGCTCGCTGGGTCAGCTAACCACGCCGTGCGGGCGGCCTTGCCTTCACCAGGAGGCCCCGGGAACCGAACCCGGGGCCTCCCATATGGTAAACGGGAGCCCTACTGATTGAGCCACAGCTACTTCCCGTATGATTTACTTTAGTTTCTTGTTTATACTTAAATATTTTTTATTTCATTTTACTTCCTCTATTGGGGTTTTCAGCCATTCCTTCCTTGTATTTTTTTTTAAAATTAGTGAAGTAGTAGGTTTACAGAAAAATAATGCAGAAAGAACAGAGTTCCACATATGCCCCTCACACACACGGCTTTACCTATTATTAACACCTTGCATTAGTGTGGTTCCTTTATGGCAATTGATGAAACGGTATTATAAATATACTGTTCACTATAGTCCATAGTTTACATTAGAGTTCACTGTTTGTATTATGTAGTTCTATCATTTAAAAAAATTTTTTTTATTATAGTAACGTATATACAACCTAAAACTTCCCCTTTTAACTGCATTCAAATATAATATATAATTCACTGGTAATTACATTCGCAGCGCTATGCTGTCATCACCACCATTCATTACCAAAACCTTTCTATCACCCCAGACAGAACTTCTGTACCAATTCAGCATTAACTCCCCATTTCCAACTCTCACCCTAGCTCCTGGTAATGGGTATTCTAGTTTCTGACTCCATGAATTTGCTTATTCTAATTATTTCATAATAGTGAGAGCATACATTATTGTCCTTTTGTGTGTAGCTTATTTCACTCAACATGGTTTCTTCAAGGTTCATCCATGTTGTTGCATGTATCAGGATTTCGTTCCTTTTAATGGCTGAATGATATTCCATTGTATGTATAGACCACCTATTGTTTATCCATTCATCTGTTGATGCACACTTGGGTTGCTTTCATCTTTGGCAATTGTGAATAGTGCCACTATGAATATTGGTGTGTAAATATCTGTTTGAGTCCCTGCTTTCAATTATTTTGGGTATATACCTAGAAGTGGGATTGACCAGTCATATGGCATTTCTATACTTAGCTTCCTGAGCAACTGCCCAACTGTCTTCCACAGAGGCTGCATCATTTTACATTCCCACCAACAATGAATGAGCATTCCTATTTTTCCACAACCTCTCCAACACTTGTTATTTTAAGTTTTTTTCCCCCCACAGTAGCTGTTCTAGTGGGTGTGAAATGATATCTATCTTTTTCTGAGAAATGCCTAAGTCTTTTGCCCATTTTAAAAAATTGGGTTGTCTTTTTTATGTTGATTGTAGAATTATTTATATATTCCGGATATCAAACTCTTATGGGATATGTGCTTTCCAGATGTTTTCTCCCATTCTGTAGGTAGTTTTTTCACTTTTGTGATGCTCAAAAGTTTTGAATTTTGATGAAGTCCCATTTATCTATTTTTTTTCTTTTGTTGCTTGTGCTTTTGATGTACAGTCTAAGAAACCATTGCATAACACAATGTCCTGAAGATATTTCCCCATGTTTTCTTCTAAGAGTTTTATAGTTCTGGTTCTTATATTTAAGTCTTTGAGCCATTATGAGTTGATTCTTGTATGTGGTGTGAGGTAGGGGTCCTCCTTCATTCTTTTGCATATGGACATCCAGTTTTCCCAGCACCATTTGTTGAAGAGATTATTATTTCCCAATTGAGTGGGATTTGGCACCAATGTAAAAAGTCACCTGGCCTTAGATGTGAGGGTATAGTTCTGGATTCTCACTTTGAGTCTCTTGGTCTATATGTCTTTCCTTGTGCTAGTACCAAACTGTTTTGATTACTGTGGCTTTGTAATAGATTTTAAGATTGGGGGGTATAAGTCCTCAATCTTTATTATTCTTTTTCACAATGGCTTTGGCTATTCAGGGCCCCTTACCCTTCCATATAAATTTTATGATTGGCTTTTCCATTTCTGCAAAGAATTTTGATTGGGATTGCATAGAATTTGAAAGTCACTTTGTATAGAATTGACATATTAACAGTATTTAGTCTTCCAATTCAGGAACATTGAATGTTCTTCCATTTATTTAGGTCTTTTTTGCTTTCTTTTAGCAATGTTTTATAGCTTTCTGTGTAGAAATCATTTACATCCTTGGTTAAATTTATTCCTAGATATTTGATTCTTTTCATTGCTATGTAAATGGGTTTTTCCCTTGATTTCTTCTTCAGATTGTTCATTACTAGTGTGTAGAAATACTATTGATTTTGGGTTGGTCTTGTAGCCCGTTACTTTGCTGAATTTGTTCATTAGCTCTATTAGCTTTGTTGTGGATTTTTTCTTATAGGATCAAGTCATTTGCAAATAAGAAAAGTTTTACTTTTTTCTTTCCAATTTGGATGCCTTTTATTTCTTTTCCTTGCCTAATTGCCCTGTCTAGAGATTCCAGAACAATGTTCAATAATATGGTGACAGTGGCATTCTTGTCTTGTTCCTGATCTTAGAGGGAATGTGTTCAATCTTTTACCTTTGAGTATGATGTTAGCTCTGTTATATTTGCTTTTTGTCATGTTGAGAAAGTTTTCCTTTATTCACAGTGTTCTATGTGTTTTGTTTTGTTTTGTTTTTTTATCAAGAAGGAGTGCTGAATTTTGTCAAATGCCTTTTCTGCATCAATTAAGATGATCATGTGTTTTTTCATTCATTCTACTAATGTGGTATATTATATTAATTGATTTTCTTATGTTGAAGCACCCTTGCACACCTGTGATAAATCCTACTTGATCATGGTGTGCAATTCATTTAATGTGCTGTTGGATTTGGTTTGCTAGTATTTTGTTGAGGATTTTTGCATTCATATTCATAAGAGATATTGGTCTATAATTTTCTTTTCATGAAGTATCTTTGTATGGCTTTGGTATTAGGATGATGTTGGCCTCATAGAATAAGTTAGGGAGAGTTCCTTTGAATTCAATTTTTTTGGAAGAGTACGAGAAGGATTGGTGTTAATTCTTCTTGGAATGTTTGGTAAAATTCACCAATAAAGTCATCCAGTCCTGTGATTTTCTTTGTTGGAAGTTTTCTGATGACTGATTTGATGTTTTTACTTGGTATTGGTCTGTTGAGCTCGTCTATATTTCCTCGAGTCAGTGCAGATAGTTAGTGTCTTTCTAGAAATTTGTCTATTTCATCTAGGTTAATTTGTTGGCATAGAGTTGTTCATAGTATCCTAGTATAATCCTTTCTATTTCTCAGGTGTCAGTAGTAATGTCACCCCTCTCATTTGAGATTTTAGTTATTTGCATCCTCTATTTTTCTTTGTCAGTCTAGCTAAAGATTCATTAATTTTATTGATTGTTTCAAAGAACGAACTTTTGGTTTTGTTGATTCTATTTTTTTTATGTTCTGTTTAATTTATCTCTGCTGTAATCTTTTATTTTTGTCATTCTGCCAGCTTTGGGTTTAGTTTCTTCTTCTTTTTCCATGTCCTCCATTTGTGAGGTTACGTCTGATTTAAGATCATTCTTTTTTTTTTAATGTAAGCATTTAGAGCTATAAATTTCCTCCTGAACAATGTTTGCACTGCATTCCATAAGTTTTGGTTCACTGTATTTTCATTTTATTTGCCTGAAAATATTTCCATATTTCTCTTGTAATCTCTTTTTTGACCTATTGGTTGTTTAAGAGTGCCTTGTTTAATTTCCCAGTACTTGCTCAGTTATTTGATTTCTAGCTTAATTCCATTGTGTTGGTGAAGGTACATTGTATGATTTTAATACTTCTGAATTTATTCGACTTTTTTTGTGACCTAACATATGGTCTGTCCTGGAGTATGACCCATATGCACTAGAGAAGAGTGTGTATTCTGCTGCTGTTGGGTGAAGTGTTTTGTTTATGTCTGTTAGGTCTAGTTAGTTTATAGTATTGTTCAAGTCTTCTATTTCCTTTTGATCGTCTGTCTAGATGTTCTATCCGCTATTAAAAGTGGCATATTGAAGTCTCCTGCAATTGTTTGAACCATCTATTTCTCCCTTCAAATCCGTCAGATTTTCTTCATATATTTTGAGGCCCTGCCATTAGGTGCATATATATTTATAATTGTTATGTTTTGTTGAATCGACCCCTTTTCAGTATAGAGTGACTTTCTTTGTCCCTTATAACAGTTTTTGACTTAAAGTTCATTTTATCTGATATTACTCTACCATCTCTCTTTTGGTTACTATTTGCACGGTATATATTTTATCCATATTTTCAGTTTCAACCTACATGTCTTTCAATTTAATCTAAGTCTTTTTCCTTTGGATGGGCCATTATTTCTTATTTCTGTTTGTCGTGTAATCTTTTTTTTTTTTTTTAAATCTTACATTTGGTGTATTTTTCCACCAACCCATCCTATGATTATTATTATTATATCATTTGTTCATGAACACACATAAACAATAAGTGTATAGTAAAAATTGTGAACTCACGAAGCAAACATGCAAAACATCATACAGGGGTCCCACATATCAGCCCACCACCAACACCTTGCATTGTTGTGAAACATTTGTTACAAATTATGAAAGAATATCATCAAAATCTTACTACTAACTATAATCCTTATCTTATGTTTGTTGTATTTCCCCTAAAACCACCCTATTATTATTTTTTAAATATATTTTTTATGACAGAAGTTATAAACTTACAAAACAATCATGCACATGTGCAGAATTCCCATATAACACACTTCTATCAGCACACCACACTGTGGTGGAACATTTGTTACAGATTATGAGATAATATCATCAGACTATTACTAGGTCCATAGCATACATTTGGCACACTTTTTCCATATCCCCCCATTATCAACACAGTACATTTTTGGCATAGATGCATGAATATTATATTATTAGTGTTAACCACAGTCCATAGGTCACTCCAGTTGCATTTTTCCCATGCTTTTTCTCATTCCCACCACCCTGCAATAGTGATGTATATCTGCTCTAGCTCACAAAGGACACTCTTGCATCTGTACCATCAACACAATTCCCACCCACCTCTGAGTTTACTATGTTATTCAGTCCCTAGATTATTCTCTAGCTTTCTTTCAATAGGCATTTACTTCCCTAGACTACCCTTTTCAGCCACATTCTGATTTATAAACCAGCAGTTACTCACTATAATGTGCTTCCATCAACTCTATACATTTCCACACTTTCACAGTAAAGTTAATGAAAACTTCTCTATATATTAAACATCAGTAGTCCATCTCAAACTTCCTCTTATCTCCTTTAAAAATCCACCACCTATCCACCAGGTCTTGATGATATTTACCTACATTTTCTTCCAGAAGCTTTATAGTTCTTGCTCTTTGATCCATTTTGTATAAGATGTGAGATAGGGTCCTCTTTCCTTCTTTTGGCTATGGATATCCAGTTCTCTCAGCACCATTTGTTAAATGGACTGTACTGCCCAAGATGGGTGGGTTTGATGGGCTTGTCAAAAATCACTTGACCATAGATGTGAGGGTCTGTTTCTGAACCATCAGTTCATTTCATTGGTCTATGTGTCTGTCTTTATGCTAGTATCATGCTGTTTTTACCACTGTAGCTAGGTAATATGATTTAAAGTCTGAAAGTGAGAGTCCTCCAACTTTGCTTTTCCTTAAGAAACCCCCTTACCCTTCCAAATAAATTTGATAATCATGTTTTCCATTTATTTAAATAATGCTGGTAGAATTTTTTTCAGGATTGCATTGAATCTGTATATCAACTTGGGTAGAATTTACATCTTAATGATATTTAGTCTTTCAATCCATGAGCATGGAGTATTCTTCCAATTATTTAGGTTTTTTAAAATTTCTTTTAACAATGAGTTTTCTGAATACAAGTGCTTTACATTCTTGGTTAAGTTTATTCCTAAATATTTGATTATTTTAGTAACTATTGTAAATGGAATTTTTTCCCCGACTTCCTCCTCAGATTGTGCATTACTAATGTCTTTTAAAGTCTATTTCATCTGATATAAGTATAGCTATTCTGACTTTTTTTTTTTTTAATTACTGCATGCATGGAATATCTTTTTCCAGCCTTTCACTTTCAATCTATTGGTATCCTTGGGTCTAAGGTGAGTCTCTTGCAGACAGCATATAGGTGGCTCATATTTTCTTATCCATTCTGCCAGTCTGTATCTTTTGATTGGGGAGTTTAATACATTAACATTCAATGTTATTACTGTAAAGGCAGTTCTTATTTCACTCATTTTGACCTTTGGGTTTTATCTGTCAAAATACATATTTACAACCCGCTTTTGAGACTTTTAGTTACTTTTACTGATATAATCTTCATTTCTAGACTCTCTTCCAAGCCTCTCTCTCCTGTCTTTTCTTTTCAGATTGTAACACACCCTTTAGTATTTTCCTGCAAAGGTGGTCTTTTGGTTACAAAGCTCTCTCAGTTTCTGTTTATCTGTGAATAGTCTAAACTTGCCCTCATTTTTGAAAGAAAATCTTGCTGGATATAAGATTCTTGGCTGGAACTTTTTCTCTTGCAGTATCTTAAATATATCATACCACTGTCTTCTTGCCTCTGTGATTTTTGTTGAGAAATTGGCACTTAATCTTATTGGATTTCCCTTATATGTTATGGATTACTTTTCTCTTGCTGCTCTCAGAATTCTTAGTCTTTGGCTTTAGACATTCTGATTAGTATGTATCTTGGAGTTGGTCTATTCGGATTTATTTGGATGGGAGTACATTGTGCTTCTTGGACATGGATATCTAAGTCCTTCAATAGGGTTGGGAAATTTTCTAACATTATTTCTTCAAATATTCCTTCTGCTCCTTTTCCCTTCTCTTCTTCTGGGGCACCCATGACACAGATGTTTGCACATCTCTTGCTGTCCTTTAGTTCCCTGAGACCTTGTTCAAATTTTTCTATTCTTTTCTTCATCTGTTCTTTTGTATATTCACTCTCAGAGGCCATTTCTTCAAGCTCCAATCCTTTCTTCTGCCTCCTCAAATCTGCTATTATATGATTCCAGTGTATTTTTTTAAAAGATTTATTAATTTATTTCTCCCCACCCCTCATTGTTTGCACTGGCTGTGTCTATTCGTCTTCTTTTGTTTCTTTAGGGGGCACTGGCAACTGAACCCAGGACCTCCCGTGTGGGAAGGAGGTGCCTAATTACTTAAGCCCCCTCTGTTCCCTGCTTTGTTGTGTCTCTCATTATGTTCTTCCTCCTGTGTCTCTTGTTGCATCATCTTGTTGCATCAGCTTGCTGTGCCTACCCATCGCGCCAGCTTACTGCCTTCTTTAGGAGGCACTGGGAACCGAACCATGGACCTCCTGTGTGGTAGGTGGGAGCTCAATCGCTTGAGCCACATCCACTTCCCTGATTCCAGTGTATTTTTAATTTCATTTATGGCACCTTTCATTCCCATAATATTTGCTATTTTTCTATGTATACTTTCAAATTCTCTTTGTGCTCATCCAATGTCTTCTTAATATCCTTAATGTCTTTAGCCATCTCATTGAATTTATTAAGGAGATTTGTTTGTACATCTATGATTAGTTGTCTCAACTCCTTTAAGTCATCTGGAGGCTTATCTTGTTCCTTTAACTGGGCCATATCTTCCTGTTTCTTGGTGTAGATTGTAATTCTTTGTTGGTGTCTTGGCATCTGCCTTACTAGATGTATTTATTCTGGGTGCAGTTTCTCTCTTTAGGTTAGGGATTTCTAGCCCTTTCTCACTTACTGTTTGTATAGTAGGAGCCAAGGATGTAGTTGGTGCTGTAAACTGTGGAGGCTCAAGCTGCCGCCATTGCCCAAGGCCTATGAAGCTTCTCCCAACTTTCTCCTTTGCCAGGGGTAGGGACAGAGCTATAGCCATGTGTAATAATCCAAGTCATGAAGGCCTAGAGTGTAGTTGCCCAGAGAGACTGATGAAGCTTCACATACTTTTCTCCCCTGCCTGGGGTGGCAATGGAGCTGCAAGTATGTGCAGCCATTTATGCCAAAATGACCTTAGTTGCCCCAGTAGACTTCCAATTATTCAGTCTGTGCCAGCCAAATGTACCTGCAGTTACCTGGAGAGGCTCGTGCAGGGCCTGCCAGCTTCCTCCCTGTTAGAGGTGGGGCTGAAACCTAGGCTAGGGTTGCAGTTCCATCTGGGTGAAAGAAGCCGGTCCATACCGTCACTGTGATTACCAGTTAGCCTGGCTTCCCCTCATGCCAGGGCCGGAGTCAAAATGGCAGCTACTGGCTCTTTCTGACTTGGACAGGTTCAAACTTTAGCTGTTCTTCGGGTTATATTTTAGCCAGACCAATTTACTAATCAGTAGCTTAAATTGGTAGCCAGCCATCTCTTCCTTTCCTATTTTTAGGAAATGGAGCTTCCAACTCCAGCCACAGAATAGTTCCTAAGGCAGCTTGTGCTGCCAGTGGAGGATGGGAACCGGCCTCCAGATGTGGAGAGCTCTACTAATGAATCTTCTCTGCAGATGGGCTGTCTCCTCCTTCCATATCTTTCAAGGATGTTGCAGGATGCTTTTCTGGTCTCCTGGAGCCTCCAAACAGGTGCTTTAGATAGATCTGGGTGGTTACTAATTGCCCTGTAGCACAAGTTGACTGTTGGAGCTCCTTACTTTGCCACCATCTTCCTGGTTGTCCCTGAGTTGTTTTTCCTGTCTTGTAATCTTTTGTTGTACACTGTACATTTTAAAATTTTAATGTTTAAATCTGGGATTTAGTTTTTGAGCTGTCTGTTTCTTAAGCTTGTGTCCAGATAGTGATATGACAGAGATTGCCTTGCATGTAGAAGCTAACAACAACAAACCAACCAAAGCAAACAAAACAAAACACATTTTACAGTCTTTGCAAATTGGCTGTGCTTTGGGGGGTGGGGAAGGGTGCTCTCCTTCAGAGATTAGCCTTCCTATCAAGAAGGTCATTTCAAGGCAAGAGTGACGTGCAGGGTCCCGTCCTTCTTTGTGATATTGTCCTGGGCTTGTGCTGACTCATGGTCTTAGGAATGTCCCCATTTGCAGGAATCTGAATGTCCCCTCTACTCCCTATGAAATGGACTTCCCCCTCATTCTGGGTGCTCTATTATATGTCTTAAAGTCCTGAAAACCAGTCATATTTTTGTCAAGGCTGCTTTGATTTGTTTCTTTCACCTTTAACTGTCAGCAAGCTATTTCTACCTGCAGAGCAAGTTCTGGGAGGGTGCACAAGAGGTGAGTTTCAGGTTCAGTTTTTCAGGCTGCCGTCCAATAGATTGGCACCAACATATGGGCACCCCAGCATGAACAGAGGAGTTACTCTACTCTCTCTAGAACAGGGGCAGGGACCCACAATGGGAGCACAGGCTGACGCCACACCTCTCAAGGAGGTGATGGGGGTAGGGGCCAGCAAGGGCACCATGAGCTTCTCCTACCATTTCTAAAGCTGTGTTTTCTCGATTCATCACTTGGCCAGTTACTGCAACAATTTAGCTGCTTTCCAGAGTTTTGAGGAAGATGGCTCTGCTAGTTTTTCTTAGCTGTTTAAAGATTCTGTTGTGGAATGTCATCCTGCAGCATCTTATGTCCCCATCTTGGTTGACTGAAATTGTGCCCTCCTTTTTGAAGGAAAATTTTCTGCATATATGATTCTGGATTAACAGATTTTTTTTTTCCCTTCAGTACTTTAGAGATGCTGATTTATTAAAAAGTGAATTTTTACCATCAATTTTTGAAGAATATTTTATATTAATTTTTAAAAATTCAGTATTTTAAAGATGTTTCATTGTTTTCTAGCCTCCATATTTATTCTGATGCAAAATCAGCTATTTTTTTAAACATTATTCCCCTATAAATTTTTAAACCTTCTGTCTGCTTTGAAGATTTTTTCTTTATCTTTGTATTTCCATACTTTTTCTATGATGTTCCCAAATGTGGTTTATTTTATTTCTCTTATATGGAGTTTCACTGAGCTTCTCAGATATCTAGCTTGACATTTGTCATCCAATTTGTGAAATTTTTGGCAATTAATATATTAAAATTTTTTCTGCATTTTCCTCTCTACCCTCTCTTTTTAGGATTCCAATTATACAGATGCTAAAGCACTCGAGATTGTCCTATAGGTAACTCCAGTTCTGTTCATTTTCTTTTTGTCTTTTCCTGTTCTGTTGTTAATATTGTATAATTTCTATTGATGTGTTTTCAAGTTTCCTGACCCTTTCTTCTGTAGTGTCCAGCCTGCTGTCATGTAAATCCAATTAAGCCCATTTCAGATATTAAAAATTTTAATTCTAGAATTCCCATTTCATTTTAAAAATGGTTTCCTTTTCTCAGCTGATATTCCCCATCTCTTACATCATGTCTATTCTTTCCATTAAATACTTACACACATTTTTAGTAGTTGTTTTAAAGTCAGCATCTGCTAATTTTAATATCTGGGTTATCTTGGGGTCTGTTTCCATAAACTACATATTTTGGGAACATGGATCATATTTTCATGCTTCTTCTTTTATCCAGTAGCATTTTATTGGATACTGGACTCTATATGGTCTATCTTTTATTCATCCTTTTTTTTTTTTTTTTTTTGGTAATCTTTTTGTTTCCTTATGTTTTGGATGTGTCTCTGGCAAACAGCATCCCGTATCTACTGTTTTCAAATCCAGTTTGAAAATCTTGAAAATCTTTGTCTCATAATCAGTTAATCAGCACCATTTATCTAGTTCTATCACCATAAGCCCAGCAGTATCTCTAAAGCTATCCCCTCCAGCACCAATATATATCCATATCTTAGCAATTTTACCTTCTGAATTTCTTTTGGATCAGTCCACCTCTCACTGTCTCCACCACCACCACTACCCTAATCCAAGTTGCTGTCCTCTCCTGGTTGAACGTTCACTGTGGTCTCCTCTCTGGTCTCCCTCATCTGCCTGCATTCTAGGAAATCTCCCAGAAAGGGCCTAGGGAGCTGGGTAACTGCCTCCCAGGTAAGTCAGGACTCTGTGGGTGTGGTGGATCCTCCTGCCTCTTAGCCTCATGGGAAATATGACAGTATACTGTTAGTGCAGCATGGGTGGAAGTGATGTAAACCACCTCCAGTCCTGGCCTCTAAAACTTCTTGCAATATCCTTAGTCCCTTCCTCCCCTTTGTCTGCAGGGCAGATGCTGAGGATTCAAGCACAGAATATGGAAGAATCACTAGCTGGAAAGATCCTGGGTTCATGAATAACCCAGGAACTGAGGGGAACTGAGTACCTCTATGTCTGATCTGCAGGAAAAATATCCATGACTGTGTTAGGCTATTGAAATTTGGGAGTTGTTTTTTTATAGCAGCTAGACTATAATTTGTCAATATAGAAATAGTACAACATTAATATAGTAGAATATTATTATATTACTAATGGACAACTATAAACTATTAAAAAGAATGATATGTATTTATATAGATAACCTGGAAAAGTATTTAGTGAAAAATGGAAGATGAAGGACAGTGTGAAATTATGAATCAATTTGTCAAGATTAGAGCAATAAATTTAGGCACATGTATGTAGGCTTTTGTAAACTTGCAGTGAAAGGTTCTAGAAGGCTATGAAAGAAATTATTCATAGTGGCTACTCGTGAGAGTGAGAATGTATTGTTGGTCTGGTAGAAGAAGGTGACTTTTACTTTTTCCCTTCACATTCATCTTTATTTGAATTTTCCACATAAGCCTGTGTCATTTTATACTAAAACTAAACAGGTCATCAAAGACCGATGGATTGCAAACTGTGTGCAAATTATGGTATAAATACTGTGTGTCAATTTGTGATTGTGCTTACTTTTTGCATCCTTGTGTTGATGCTTGTTGAATTTCTTCCCAAGGATGTTCTCATTACTTCTCTAATTGACATTTCATATCTTCACTATTCATTCACTAACTAGATATGAGGCAAACATTCAACAACAGGGATTGTCTATTAGTGGTCACTGTATTTTGGAATTAGTGACAAAGTAAGATGGCGACGGTGCCTTTTAAGTGTGCCAGTAAAATATTTTGAGGTTAAAAAATCTTTAACCAATGGTTGCAAGCTAGAACTTGCAGGTGAAATTACCTTCTAGCCATAATATTTTGTGAAATTATTAATCTAAAAGTCTTTAGATATCTTGTACCATCACCAGTTGGCCAACACCCCTGTCTGTCTTAGACCTGTCTAGATGCATACATATGTATTCCCTGCCTAGTCCTTGTAGACATTTGAATTTGTCATTCTTGTATCTTTTGGAAGAAGCGCATCTGTGGCATTGAACCTAAAAGAGTTACGTTTAGAAAAGAGCAGGGATAAAACAGAGTGGGAAGGATCAGTCTTCTTCATTCCCAAAGCACAAGCCAACACATGCCCCGTCATCTACAGAATGAAGCCCAAGTTGCCTTTGTATGATATTCAAGGCTTTGTTGGGCTTGGTTAGTCTACTTCTCTAGTGTTATCTGCCAATGCTATAGTTTTTCCATGTTCCTATCTACCCTACAACCTTTACTCCAGCCAAACTCAAGCACTTCAGGAACCCCCAGTGGTCCTGCACCTTTCCTTCTTTATCTTAGCTGGAATGGCATCCCTAGTTAGCTCTGTCATTGGGGGACTTTACTGTGTGCCAGGATGAGGCATGGTACAGGGCAGAGGCCACCTTTAGGGGGCCCACCAACTAGATTTCAGCCCACATCTCTGTTTTGTTTGGCCCACAGGATGTTCAAAGTATTTGAATTACTTGCTAATATTTGAAAATCTAAGATTTCCAGCTTCTTTTAGAAAATGAGAGACCTGGTTATACTGAACCCACATTCTCATGAGGTCACAATCAATGGGTGCTGAATAGTTCCTGCCCCTTGAACTCTCCTCTCTTTAAATTCTCCAGCCAGCCTGCTTCACCCAAGTACACACTGCGCTGCTGCCCCACAAGCACGTGCATTTATGACTCTTGGTGTTGGGGAAAGAGTAAAGAAAAACAAGGAAGGCATGATTGATTCTGCCTGTGAGGTGTCTGGGAAGATGCCCAATGAGAAGATATCTGAGCTGGACTTTGGGTGATAGTACTTGGGAAAAATGAAATAGACCATGAATTCTTGCCAATGCTTGGGAAGTTCTTCTGGTCAATGTGGAGACCAAGGCTCCCATACTAGAAACCTGGCTATCACCTTTATCTTTCTCACCCCCCACATCCATGTCAAGCACCAGGTCCTGCTGATAATAATCCCTAGGAATGTCTCTAATTTGTACCCCTTATTCCACCACCTTGTTCAGGACCACGTTATCGCTACCTGAGGAACTGCTCATTGACTAAGGCTTTGCAACTCGGTATGGCTATAGGACTAGCAACATCAGCAGCACTTGGGACCTGTCTTAGACATGTAGAATCTCAGGCCCCAACCCAGACCTGTTGTTAGGAATCTGCATTTCAACAAGATCTCTAGGTGATTTCTATGCTTATTGAATTTTGAGGAGCATGCCTATCAGGTTATCATTACCATCACTTGGGGACCATTTGAAAATCCTTTAATCCCTGGCCACACCAAGACTGATTACTCAACTCAATTACTCAAATCTCTATGGGGTAAGACCCAGTCGTATGTTTTTATTTTTTATTTTTAAAGATTTATTTATTTATTTATTTATCCCCCCATGCCCCATTGTTTTTGTGCTTGCTGTCTGCTCTGTGTGTTCTTCTGTGTTTGCTTGTCTTCTCTTTAGGTGGTTCCAATGTTTGGATACCTTTGAGAATTAGAAGAGTGGTTCTCGAAGTTGACTGCACATTAGAAACACAGGGAGATCTTTTGAACTGTCCTAAAACCAAGTCAAGTGCCAGATCAACTAAATCTGGGGGTGGGACACAAGTATCAACAATTGTGAAGCTTCTCAGGTGATTGCGGTGTGTAGTTATGGTTGAGAACCAGTGCTTTGGGGCTCCCTCAGGTGTACCTCTCTCTTGGAAGTCCTTTATAATATGCCACCTCCTCCAAGGATGGGCAGGCTCTTTCCTCAGTATTCTGTGATGCCCTGCACATACCTCCACCATCTCTCTATCTAATTATCTATTATGTGTCTGTTCTCACCCACCCCTGTCGGCTGGGAGCCCCTTGAAGATAGGAACTGTGTTTTATATCTCATTTTAAGCCTGCATGTCACACAAGGCCTGGCATATAAGACACATGGGAATTGGTTGTTTTTTAATATTGTTTTTTATTACAAATCCAATCCTGAGATTCTGGGGTCAGAGTTGTGGTAAGGAAAGCCCATTCTGGTGCAGCAGATGTGCGATGAAGGGTAAGTTTGGAGGCAGCAAAGAGATTGTTATATTGGCCTGGGTAGGAGGTGATGAATGATTGCTTGAGATGGTGGCCATTGAGGACACAGGGAAGGGGCTCTCTGGGAAGGACATCACAAGATAGCATTGGTAAGAATAAAAATTCTTTCGTGAACTGTGTTACATGCAAGGACTTGAACTTCAGGGATTTTGGTTTGTCCATTTTAGAGATAACACAAATCTTTCCTGTGAAATTAGCACACTAGTTTCTAAGCTTCGATTAAAATCATAACTTATACAAAGAAGCTCTGTGGATGTTGACAAGACTGGAAAAACTAGATGTTTCTAGTGGACTAGAGATCAATATGAGCCCAGCAATAGGGTAAGAAATTCAGTTGGTATTTCTTTCACTTGCTGTCCACTTTCACTTCTTGGAGCGGATGCTTTTGGCAGATTAATACCCTGAGATTCCACAAGCGGATGTTCATTAAGAGAAGGATGATGAGACTTTTTAAACTAAATGTACATATGCTCATGACAAAGTGTACTGGATTTAGACACTTGCCATCTTTCTTTTTTAATGCTGAGGCTCCATTGTTAGTGCCTGCCTTTGCTCCTTAATTATTCTTTTGTGACTTTGTTTGAGGCAATTCAATGCAGTAGAGGTTGTAGTAATTAGCTGCTGTAATTAGAAACACCTTTGCA
This sequence comes from Tolypeutes matacus, assembly GCA_026826555.1. Classification (NCBI taxonomy): domain Eukaryota; kingdom Metazoa; phylum Chordata; class Mammalia; order Cingulata; family Chlamyphoridae; genus Tolypeutes; species Tolypeutes matacus. The sequence goes on from JAKSZT010054540.1 coordinate 7,956,327, forward strand.
TTAGGAGAGCTGTTCCTTTTAATTACCTTAGGAACTGTTGCCTGCATTCTCTACCAAATGCCTGCACTTTGCCAGTGGGGACTTGGGAGGGTGGTGGCGAGTTGCCCACCATGCTGGGCTGTGGGGGGAGTGGCGCTTCTGCTAACAATGGCACTTTGCATCCTGGCTTTGGAATTTTCCTTCGCAGCTGCAGGCAGAACTGAAAAGCGTGGAGGGCTGCTCTTGGGGTTAATAACTCCCAAGCTCCCGCAGGCTCTTCACTGCACATTTCCACGTTGGAATCTGGACAGTGTTATCCTGGACATTTCAATCCTTGCCAGAAAGGGAGCTTCTCCCCAGAGGTTGTCTGTCTGCTCTTTTTTTCTATTTTAGGCCAAAGGGACTTTCAGGAATTTTTCAATTGTTTGTTTAATATAGTTTATGTTCCAAATGGGAACACCTGTATCTCTTGTCAAAACTAAAGCTTGGGGGAAAAAACAAACTCCCAAAACCCGCATGAATTGTTCTCTCTAAAATTTTGTATACCTTCCTCTAAAAAGACAAAATAAAACAAACAAACAAAAAGCCAAAATACAAAATACGTAACTCTCACAGACCGGAAATAAAACCCAAGTGAAAACCTCCAGATGGAAATAGCTGCTTCCTGATCTCATCTGCTGGGTCAGCATTGAGAAGGGGACGCTGTGCTTGGAATCCACTGTGACCAGAAGTTGAGCTTCTGGGAAGAAACAAAAGGGTCTTTAATTCAGGATTTGCCTATATTCCTTTTTCAGTCTTGACGCCTCCCTTTTCTCCTGCATCTTTAACGTGGGAGTTTTGGATTTCAGACCAAATAAGGAGGCCCGCCAGCACAAGCAGCAAGGGGGGGATAAATGAATAAATAAATAAAAATCTTTAAAAAAAAAAAAAAAAAAAAAAAGAGGAGTTTGAGAACGCTCTTTCTGGGTTTGGATCTGTAACTAGTTTCTAGGCTTTAACACCCCCTGGAAACAGTAAGAAAAATGACAAGACAGGTCTGGAGCCCAGTCCCAGGGGCTGCCTCCCCCCCCTCCCATGTCCTTCACGTCTTCTCAGGTGGATGTGGACTCAGAGCTCCAGGCTCGCTTTTGAGGCTTCTCAGGTGTGTTGATTTACGTACCCCAATTTAGATATATTCTTAATCTTAACCCCCACTTCTGTGATGTGACCCCATTTTAAATAGGATCTCCTGAAGGTCTTGTTTTTGTTTAAATGTGACCCAACCAAATGAAGGTAGCCCTTAATCCGGATTGCTGGAGACCGTATAAAAAGGACCCGGAAGTGACAAAAGCGAGCAAAGAGAGGATCCCGCCATATGTGGGGAAGCAAGAGAGATTAAAAGCAGCTCCAAGGCTCGCCAGCAGCCAGCACCAGAACCCTAGTCTTCAGGGAGAAAGCAAGCCTTGTCCGTGTATTGATGGTAGACTTCTAGACTTAACATTAAATCCCTGCTGTTTAAGCCAAGCCATTAGGTGGTACTCGTGATAGCAGACTGGCAAACTAAGACCTCAGGTGTCCCTAGAAGTTGATGCCGCCTGGTCCCCTCCTCGCCCTCAGGCCCGAGGAGGGCGGTCCTTTGAAAAGGAGTCAGTTGAGGCTTGACATTTCTTCAGAATCTTTTTTTAATTCTTGTGAGGGCAATTCTACTTCATAATGTAGACTTTGGTTTTAGGGGGAAAATGACATTTCTTCCACCAGACTTTGATTAAAATTGATGTTCCAGTGCAGAAGGTGCTTGTTGTCTTCTACGACCTGGGGAAACAGCCAGGCAGGCAGCTGACAAATAGCAGCTGAATGAATAGAATCAAAGGGTTTGGATCATCATCAGTTCTGAGCTGCCAAAGGGCTCAAGAACCCTCAGGCAGCCAGGAGTGACACCCAGTTTCCGGATGTCAGTCCAGGTGTTCCATTAGGCAAGAGCCTATCTGGGGGGCTGCAGACCCTCTTAGACGTAGGGCTGTAGTTCTGGGAGCTGCACCCTGGCTTCCTGGTGAGGCTCTCCCTACCTGGCTGTGGGTTTGCTTTTTTCTTCTGACTTCACTCTTTGAGTCTCGGAAGAGGGATCTCAAGACTGAAGAATTCTCAGCTAACATGATGTAGCACGTAGCCAGACACAGCGGGCTCTTGACTTTAGTCAGGTCCCCTTTGTGTTCCATGATTTATATGCTCCTCTACTGAACTTCCAGTATGCTCTCTGCCTGCTGCTCGTTATACTGCGTGACTCTCATTAGTTTGCTTGTCCATTTCTCTCTCTTTGGCCTGAACACCTCAAGGGCAAAGACTGTGTCCTTTTCAGCTTGGTATTTCCAGTGCCCAGGGCAGAAACAAGCAAAAAGTTGGTGCTCAATGTACGAATGGAAAAAGAGGCCGTGAGGCACAGCCATTTGTTCACATTATAGAAATCCTTACAGTGGTGGACACAGCCCTCAACCCTGAAGTCCTCCTAATGCAACAACGTGTTATGTGGCTGATGGTCCCCAAAGTCAAGCTGTGGGTGTTCTGGAGCAAGGCATGGCAGGACCCTTTTAACTGTGCGCTCATCACCCAATTTCCATTCTGCCCCAGTCGCTGCCAGCTCTTGGCTTTTAGCTCTTTGGAACTTATATCCTGAACTGGTGCTTTTGGCTCAGGCCATGGACCTATTTAATGACTTGCCATTTGGATCCTCCTGACTCGGGGCCTTTGGGAAGCAGGGCTCTGGCTCCCTCCTCTGCACACTGCCCCATACCCCATCTCTCCCTGTCCCCTGACCTCTGAGTTTTAGAGAGGGACTGCTTAGGGGCAAAGTTCACTGGTGGCCAAGTTAAGTGACTATGATGGGTATAGGAGTGATGCAGAGATGAGGGATGAGAGAGACGAAGCCTGCCATACGCACCAGATTTTGTCCTATTTTATTTCAATTTTCTGTCATGACAGAAAAACAATTTTGCAAAGTTGTTTTATTTGAATGGGTGCCTAAAATAATAATGTGGGAAAAAAGATTCCAAGGAAAGGTTAAAACTAATCCATGGCCATAGAATTCTTCTATGTCCTGCAGTGGGACCCCCCCCCCATTGGCATTGTCTGTGGAAGAGGCAATGGTTGTGCATTCAGCCAGGCTGAGAATACCCAGGAGCTGATGGACGCCCCCTGGAATATGTAAGGATGAGAATCTGGCTCCACTTACACTAATATCATCTAGTTTCATTTCTTCAGATGTTAACTTTATAAAAATCTCATGAATTAGTGATCACTCTGGAACCATTATAAACATGCATTTATAACTCCACATAAGAAGATGGTGATTTGCGCACACATGCAGACACACACAGGCATACATGAAAAATAAATAATGTCAACAAGGTAGACCAAGCCAGACAAATGCATTTTGTTTCATACCTTGATATTCAGTTTGACATTTGTAGAGATAAGAGGATGATGGATGTTTAAAATGTGTAGTTTCGGGAAGCGGCTGTGGCTCAATCAGTAGGGCTCCCGTTTACCATATGGGAGGCCCCGGGTTCGGTTCCCGGGGCCTCCTGGTGAAGGCAAGCCCGCCTGCACAGCGTGGTTAGCTGACCCAGCGAGCACAAGCAGCAAGGGGGGATAAATGAATAAATAAATAAAATCTTAAAAAAAAAAAAAAAATTATTTCAAAAAAAAAATAAAATAAAATAAAATGTGTAGTTTCAAAGAAGAATATTCTTTTTTCTTTTAAACCACCAACCAATTCTAATTTAAGCCTTGTTAGAATTTTATTGTTCCATGAATCTTTAAGCAGACTGGGTTTCTAATTATTTATTTGAACTGGAGTTCGAAAGATTCACTGCTGATTAAACTAACAATTTCCATCATACAAATTTGAACATTTACGAGCAACAACTGTTGTTTTTTGAGCATTACCATGTTCTAGGCTGTGACTAAGCACTTCATGCACATGGTTTCATTTCATATTCCTTATAACTTGAGTAAGTAGGTAATGATATCCCTATTTTATAGACAAGGAATCAGGCTCAGAGAGGTTAAGTAACTTACCCAAGGTGACATAGCAAATAATAGCTGAGCTGGGATTTATAATCAACTTTATGACCCCCAGGTCCATGCTTTTAACTTTTATTGCCTCCTGAAATTACAGCTGACCATCTTTGGGAAATGTGTAATCTGTAATCTATGTCCTGTTGCAAGGCACACATGTGCAGTTTAAGGAGAAGATATCAGGCTTTTAGAAAATAACTGGCTTTAAGTTTTAGACCTTTCACCTGCCCTTCTGCGTGGTGCATGAAGTAATGCTGGCTGGACATCTGTGGAATTCCCACCAAATTCATGGGCCCTTCTGTAGTACTTAATGCAACCGGGAAAGTGGCTGCCTGGCCAAGGACGAGTTGGGGCATGTTCTTTAGTTATACTATGAGCTACGATGATTCGGTGGCTTCTAGGCTGAGGTGTGCCTAAGTATGTGTGCCTTCTCCACCCTCTTTTCCCACCTACCTACTGGAAGGTGACACTCAAGGAACCTTGGAAACCACATGTGGAAGATGGCAGAGCCCTCTCAGCCTGGCTCCATGAATAGCCCTCCACCGTTCCACCCCAAAGAGGAACAAAGGCACTCAACTGCTAACTGAGTGAGGACGACATTTTTAGGGTTACGCCATTACAATTTGGGTTTCATTCGGTACAATTTGTCATAGCAGCTAGCATTACCCTAACAACAATATACCATTCTTTGAGTTTCCTCTAGGAGACAGTGGGTACAGGGCTGATTGAAGTGAGGTTGATAGAACAGCTAGAAAGAGAGGTGGTGTGCCTCTTCATTTTACCAAAGAGGATTTTGCAATTATCTGGTTAGTAAGAGCCATGTGGATGGCCAAACTTATTCATTCTAAACATGGGCCTGAGGTGAGAGGTGGTGGAGCAGGGGGCAGTAGGTTAGGCTTGGGGGAGTAGGGTAAGGCCTGGCTTCTTCTCTTTTCTCTAAAGCCCACTTGGTACACTTTCAATTACACGAGACTCTAAGGAGACAGGGAGGTGATCACTTCAGATAAAGAGAAAGTGAATTCAAGTGGATGGCCAACATGAGTGAGCAAAGGGACCCTGCACAAACGACTCTGAGAGGCTCTTGGTGTGTGGTCAGTCTGAACGACACAAGGCAAATTTACCTTTCTGTTTTCAAAATGATGGGGGGTCCTCTTCTACAAAGAAAAAGTTGGAAACTACATGTCTCCTTCCCACACCCATAAAATAAACCTCAGGTGACTTCCCTTCCCTTATTTCTAAGGATGTGCTTTTTTGGCCCTAAGGTGATTGGATATTGATTTCATTAAAAAAAAAAAAAAAAAAAAAAAAAAAAATAGAGCTCTTCTCTCTGGATTTAAACAGTGTAGTTCTTCATCCTCCCTCCTCTTCTCCACATCCCTGTCACTGCATTTTATAAAAATCAACTTCATTAGAAATGCCATGTATAGTTTACCAGATTTTACTTAGATAGAGAATAAATAACAAGGAAAATGGTTTGGGCCTATAGCAAGTAAACAGATATTTGGATATTCAGTTTTGGGGAGAAATAAAACTGTTTAAACAGCAGTTAATGAGAACACTCTGTTTTGCTAGTGCAGTGGTGGCAAAGAACACATCTTTACTTGATAATGGAAAATACTGAAGATTACTTACAGCAGTATGCTGAAGTGACCATAGGAAATCTATGCTGTTGTTTTTTTGTGGTGGGGGGGCTATTACTCCTTGTAAAAATTGAGTTCCAATACCAAGTCTATTTCAGAGACTAATAATTGGCAAATTACATAATCACAATATGTCTTCTAATAAGAAGTTTATTTGCTAATTAAAACAGTACTTTCTCTGTTGAGTACAGAAATAAATCGTGGATATGTTGTCTCCATTTTGGGGGAGAAATTTCTTTTTTGGTCTTAAGAGAGAGCAAGGGAAAGCCTGTCTTTCTCCCAACCTAGACATGAACAAGGAGGATGGTCATAGGCAGCCATCTTTGCACCATGAAGGAACCAGCCTTCACAGGACACCAGTTGTTGACAGTAGAGAGAAGGGACAGAAAGGACATCCTGCTATTGATGATCTTCTAAAGCAGGGTTTCTTACCTTTGGCACTATCGACATTTTGGGCCCAGGTATTTCTTTGTTGGGGAAGGGGGAGCTGTCCTGAGCATTATAGTGTATTTAGCAGTATCCTTGGACCTTATCCATTTAAATGCCAGTAGAACCCTGTATTAGTCAGGGTTCTCTAGGGAAACAGAACCAAAAGGAGATATCTGTAAATATTATGAGCTTTTATAAAATTGTCTCATGCAACTGTGGGGACACACGAGTCTAAATTCTGTAGGGCTGGCTGCAAGGTAGGAACTCTGATGAAAGTTTTTGATGAATTCTCCAGAAGAAGCTGGCCGGCTGAAGTAGATAGAGATGGACATTCTCTCTTCTGACTGCTGTAATCATCGCTTCTCCTTTTAAGTCCTTCAACTGATTGGATAAGACACCTCTCGTTGCTGAAGGCAATCTCCTCAGTGTGTATAGATGTAATCTGCCATAGGTAAAACCAACTTACTAATGATTTAAGTCCACAAAATAGCCTCACAGTAACAATCAGGCCAGTGCTTGCTTGATCATACACACCGGGCACCACTACCTGGCCAAGCTGACGCGTGAGCCTAACCATCACATACCCCCTTCTCTTTCCAGTCATGAGGATAAAAATATCTCCAGACATTGCTAAATGTCTCCTAGGGGACAAGATCGCTCTAAAGCAATGCTATCCTATGGAAATATAATGGGAGTCACATATGTAATTTTAAATTTCTTGTACCCAGCATTGAAAAAAGTAAAAGGAAACAGGTAATATTAATTTAAATAATATATTTGATTTAAGCTAATTTACACAAAATATTATAATTTCAATATATTATCTATATAAAAATAATTAATTAGATATTTTACCTTCTTTGTTGTGTGTGTATGAAGTTTTTGAAATCCAGTAAGTATTGTATGCTTACAGCACACGTCAATTCTCATTAGGCACGTTTCAAGTGCTGAGCTACATGTGGTCAGTGGCAACCATACTGGACAGCACAATCCGAAAGAAACCAACACAGCAACTTGCCCTACCCCTGGACTCTCAGTCAATAGGTCTACTTATTTTAAAGGCCAATTTAGATGAGATTATCTGTTCATTCTGGCTGAAAGTATCCTAATACAAGCCCATGTGTCTCTACCTGATGATTAAGGTATAAAGAAAGCTCTTAACAGATTTCATCCTTGCTCTGCAGGCATTGGCCAACAGTGGGCTTCAGTCTAGTGTGTTTCTATGCCTTTGTTAAGGCAGCAGGGCATCTGCCCGCTTGCCCAGTGCTTGCAGACGCAGCTTCCTCAGCTGTCTTTCTGGTCCATGAGCCATACTTGCTGTCTTTTGCATTCTCTTGAGCCTTTTTGTTATGGACTTTATTGTTTGACTGCTAAGGCCTTGCTTGCCCATTGCCCATATTCAGTAGTTTCTTGGGTGTGAGCTCCTACCATGGCCTCTGCATATTTCTGGGTGCCAGAAAGAGTTGAAGCATTTGAGAGATGGGGCCTCTCATCAAGCTGAATGGACAGAATCAAGACACCTTTCTTGGCTATGGCTGGAAATTGCAGTAAAACCAGAGGAGGAAATTCTTGCAGATTTTTCAAAAAGTAGAAATCAATAGAAACGTCACAAGGAAGTTGTTTCAGGTTTTTTTCTTCAGATGCAGCAGGCTTGCATAATGGAAAACACTTCAGTCTTGAAACACAGTGTTTTACTCTACGAACTACAAATGTTAGAAAAATCACATCATCTAACCCCCTCCCCACCCTACTCCCATTTTACAGATGGGAAAACTAAAGTCTAGAGTGGTTCAATAATTTGCCCAAGTCTGTGCAGTATTAGTAACAGATTCAGGACTAGATCCTGTTCTCCTGACTCACCTAGTTTCCACCTCCTGTATTTATTTAGAGCTCGTTCAAACAATTCTCTGTCTCTCACACCTGCCCCCAGTATTTCTTTAAATCAAACTTTTAATTTTGAAATAATTTTAGACACATATAGAAATTACAAAATAGTAAAGTTTCCATGTGCCCTTTACCCAGCTCCCTGAACATACTACATAATAATAGCACAATTAACAAGACCAGGAAATTGATGTTGGTACAATACTATTAAATTAACTACAGACTTTAATCCGATTTCACCAGTTTTTACATGTTCTCTTTGTGTGTGCGTTCTATGAAATTTTATCACCTTTGTGATAAAAGCCACCATCACAACCAGAACACACAACTGTTCTATCACCCTAAAGAAACTCCCTCTACCCCTTTATAGTGACAGACTTTCCCTAACTCTAAACCTGGCAGCTACTGAGCTATTCTCCACCACTATAATGATGTCATTTTGAGAATGTTATCTAAATGGAGTCATACAGTGGGCAGCTTTTTGAGACTGGATTCTTTCCCTCAGCATAATGCCCCTGAGATCTACCCAAGTTGTTGTGTGTAGCCACAGCTTGTTCCTTTTTACTACTGAGGGGTATTCCACTGTCAGGTCCCACCACAGTTGGTTTAACCATTCAATCATGGAAAAACCTTTGGGTGGTTTGGGGCTATTACAAATAAAGTGGCTACGAACATTTCCAATGAATCGTTTTCTAGTAGGCTGAGTTTTTCATTATTTTCTTGCCATATTTTTTAGTTTTTTTTTAAAACAACTCAATATTATTGATGCATATTAGTAAGGCATATAATTCATCCAAAGTGTACAATCAATGGTATGGTGGTATAATCACATATTTGTGCATTTATCACTTCAACCATTAGAGCATTTTCATTATTTCAACAACAATAATAAAAAAACAAACAAGAAAATTCTTCACCTCTCAATCTTTCTCTGTTTCCCCTTCTGTACATATTTTTTAGTTTTTAACAACCTTTATCTGATGTGTAGGGACAAAAAGAACGAAACCAACACAGGCTGAAAATTGTTGATTCTGGAATTTGGGATCTGCTAATGATTAAATCCAGTGGGCTGCATAGGCCTGTCATGTCACTAGTGAAGAAATTCATCATTAATTTCGGTGGTTCTTAAAGAGTGTTCCTGGACCCAGCAGCAGCAACCTTACCTAGGAACTTGCTAGAAATGAAATTTCTCGGGCCTACCCCTGACCTACTGAATCAGACACTCAGGGGATGAGGCCAAGTGATCTGTTATTTAAGTTTCTGAGAACAGCTGTTTAAAGGTAATGGTTGAAAGACTTCATGTTTTCCCCAAAAGGGAGGCTCGGAAGGCTGCATGTACAGCAGCTGAGTGCAGGGAAACTGTTTCCCCCCTGGGCCGGCCATCAGGGGTCTGTATATCTCATTATGGCAGACAGTGGCCTGTGTGATCCAAATAGTCTGGTACATATGGGAGCAACCTGTGTTTTAAATGTTTCCATTTCCCTATTTAAGCAACGTGGAAAACTAGGGGAAGTTCAGAGGCATGATGGGAATGTTGTGTCAGACCAAGAAGATCTGCGGGCATTTCGCACAGTTTAAACTGCCACATGTGTGTGAATTTTAGGGCCTTAAATGTACTAGGTTTAGGAGATGCAATAGAATAAGACCCACTCTGGCCTCAGGCAAAATTGAGAAGCTGCTGAAAGCCATCCTCCGACTTGGTGGAATTGCCTGGAGCATTCTACTCTTCTCTCCTTCCTTGTCTCTCCTCTCCCAGAGACTGGATCAGAATGTCCCTTTCGTTTTCAAGTCATTTAAGCCCTTTTCTTTTCTCGGCTGGATGACACTGGGTGAATTTTGTTATAAGCCTGGCAGGTCATTGTGAAGACATGCTGTCACTCTCTTATGTACTCCCTACTTTTCTTTAGGAAGAAAGTCAATGAAGCATGACAACAATGGGGGGTATATCAGGAATGCTGTTAGAGGCATATGGATGATATTTTCCACATCCAAGTTATTTAAAATAACCCCAATTACTAGAGAATGCCAATTGGCCAGGTTCCTCCCACTAATAGTTCTTTTTCTATTCCTTGGATTTGTATAGGTGTGTGTGTGTGTGTGTGGTGAGTGGCAGGGAGGCAACTTGATGCTTTATGTGTCATGTAATGAAACTTTATCTTTAGGTGGGATGTTTTGGTAAAATTGTTTGAAACTAAAGGAGAAAGGTTCAGGTCAAGCTGATCCCGATCATATCTTTTCATCCCAGCCCCCCCCCCCAGTACATTGTTTGATTTTAATTACCGTTCCTTTGAAATTCATTACACTTTATTAAAGAAAAAGAACTCACTACCTGGCAGCGTTTATCGACTCTTCAGTCCTAGTTTTAAGACTTGCCACCCTTATAAAGGGGGTGTATGTGTCTGGGAGTGGGAGACTAGCAATGTTCCACAGTGTCTGGAAGCACCCAGGGACTTGCCCTCTGGCTTTATCCTAACTCCCAAATAAGCATTTTTTTTTTTAAGAGCCCAAGAAATGTTTGTGTGGCTTGGAATCCCAGCTCTGCCTTTCCCCTCCCCTGGAGCATAGAGAGAATGGAAGGGCAACGAGTGAATGAGCTGCTGCTTAGTACAGATTCTAAATTCTTTCTGTGAAGGCTGCTCTGGAAATCAAAGAGGCATTATTATTTCACCCAATTTAAAACTCTGCTCGATGCTGAATGGGCAAGCACCTAATTCCACCTTTGGAGGCAAATGGGAAGCTTTCTGTGATGAAAGAAAGAAGAGGGAGAAAGAGGATTCTGGAGGGTAATTGAATGGAAATCACTTTAAGGTGCCAGAAAACTGCTTCCTTCCCAAAGGGATGAAACGGGGTCAAAATATATTTGTTAAAAGTGTAAGGCATGAAAGCCTTAATTATTTCTTTGGAAAGTCTTGTCTTTTAAAGACTTAAACAAAAGCTTCAAGAAGGTAGAAGCTGAGGGAAATTGCCAGTGGCTTTAGAAGAGGTGAAGCAAAAAAAAGCAATTACTGGCTAACAATGGTATATTAAGAGCGATTAATCTCCCAGATTGGGGCCCCTGCTTTGTGCTTGGGATGAGACCTAGGAAATAGGGCCTAGTGGTCCTGCCCAGGACTTTGCATGAGAAGAAGCAGCTGGGAAGGAAAGGGGATGTGGTCAGAGGAGACAATGAAGGCTGGGAGGGGAGCAGGGGATAGCTGACAAAGGAAGAGAAGAAATGGTCCTTCTGGCTGGTTACATTCTAAGGAATATACTGTTTCTCTTGGAGCAGAATGGTAGCTGTGGAAGTGAATGCTCTCTGGATTTTGATAGATGAGTAATCTCTAATCCCTCTTTTACTAGTTTTATGACCTTAGACACATCTTCCTCGTTTGCAAAACAGGGAGCATAATACCTGCTGCAGAGGCTGTTTGTGAAATTAATTTAGGTAACGTTGGGCAAAAGAGGCACCGAAGGAGGTGCCTCGGCTGGAACAATCCATCCTGGGCTCTTGGATTTTGTCATGTCATGCTGAACATCCCGGTGAGTGTTCTGGTCGGATGTTCATTCTGTCCTGCGCTTCAGGCCAGAGCTCTTCCTGGTTCCTCGTCAGTGGCTTTTCCTGGCTGGAACTGTGAATTCAGCCTGAACCTTCTCCCAGTGCCCACCCATCCCACTTCCTGACTGGCATGGCATTCTCGGAACTGGGGCCCAGACATGGTGTGGGGGTTCCTGCTAAATTAACTATGGCTTTCAGGGGCAGTGAGGTGGGTGGGTGGAGGAGGCTGGGGAATCCCATTTCAGGGAGGCAAGAGACTGCTCCGTAGAGATTACCAAGCCTTGTTAAAAACCTCCACACAAGAGGCTGTCAGATTGGTGGATGGAAAGATTTCCTGAGGTTTTCACAACTTTTTAGGGGACCCATAATTCAGAGACAAGAGCCTCTATATGGCTTATTGGTTGGGGAAGAGTTTCCATAGCATATGCCAGTTTTGCAAGCATTGGTCCTCATTGTCTCCCCTTAGGAAGTCAAATTGTCAGTCTTTTTTCCTACTTTCCCACTTGATCCAGTAAGGAGGGCTTTTTGGATGACTTGATTTTCAGCTCATTTGGGGAAGCAGTGCACATTATCAGAAATATGAACTTAGAACTTGCCCTAGTGAATACGCTGGATTTCGTTGTAATTAGGTGTTGGGCATCTCCGTGGAGAGCATGAAGGATATTAAAGCAGCAACACAGGCTTGCTTTTCCCATTTTGTCTTGTCTTTTGGGGCTCAGGGGATGTGCCTCTTCAATTACTCACCTAATCCTTTCTAAATTGGTAGAACTCAGTTCCTGAGACTGATGAAAGCACTCTGTAAGAAAACAGAATTTTCTAACAATCGGAGAGATTTCAAAAGTAATGCGCTACAAAAAGGCTCTGAAAGAATCACTTATCTGAAAGAAAACAACAACAACAAAGTACTGCGCTTCCTGTCCCCGGAAGTGTTCAAGCTGAAGGGCACATATCAGAGACAGCAGAGCTGGAATTCCTGTCTTTTCAGGAGGCTGGGCAAACTCAGAAGTAGAGGCTCCCAATTCTAGTTGCTCGTTAATGATATATATTCCTAGATCCCAGGACCTACACAGAATCAATATCCGTGAAGGTGGGGCCTGGGAATTTGCATTGTTAAAAACCTCCCCAGGCGACTCTTTGGAGAAGCATTGCTCTAAATTCTCTTTTTTATTATTTTTTTTTAATTAAAAAAAAATTTTTTTTTTTTAAAAAGATACTTAGATTACATAAATGCTACACACAAAATATAGGGATTTCCATATGCCCCACTCCCCACACCTCCCGCACCATCCCATATAAACATCTTTCATTAGTGTGGCACATTCATTGCAACTGATAAATGTATCCTGGGGCTTTGCCATTAAGCATGGACCATAGTTCACATTGTAGTCTACACTCTCTCCCACACAGTTCTGCATGTTATGTGATGATATAAAATGGCCTATATCTGTCGTTGCAATGTCACTCAGGACGTTTCTCAAGTCCTGATCTAAATTCTCTTTTAATCTAAGATCCTAATGATATCACATTTTGAATGAAACCACTCTGGCTGGAGTACGTCCTGGATGCCCACCACCTGCGATATCCCTAACGCTTAGAACTGCTTTCTCAGTTTTCTCTGGGCTCTCCCTTCCTTCTGTTCCCTGTTCCCTCCCTGTTCCCTTGTTCCGCCTTCCCTTCCTCTCCCTGCACCTCCTTTCCATTTCCAGACCTCGCCACCCTCCTGTTTGGCTATCTCTCTTTCTGGGATCTGTTTAGCCGTCTGCTTTCCTAACACCATCCTTGTCACATCAGTGACATGGAAGATCCATCACCCACAGAAAGCAGGAGCGCATGGTTTTCATGCCTCTGGCCAAGTCGGACTGCTACAAAGACAGCTGGCTGGGCCCTGAGATGGAAATAGGACCCAGCCCAATAGCCTGCAGTTGGGTTTTCCTTCAGAGCTGGGAGAAAAGGGTGATGGGCTTCTGGCTTATAAGTGCTCTTCTGGACCTTTTTCCCCATGTCTATTGGCATAAGACACTCTAAAATCAGAACATCCCTGTGTGTTATTTTCTTTGAGACCTTTAAATGCCAATGGGTTGGCCCCAAATTTCAGCACTAAAAGGAAAGAGCAAGAAAGGCTGACCCTGATACATTTGAGCACCAATCTGGTGCAGGAAATCGAGATACTTTGCTTTGTCATTAGAAACACAGTCATGCTATTTCCATTAGCTAATTGATTGCTTGATTAATTCATTTTTGGGGTCACTTATTGAATGCCTACTGAATGCAAGAAACTTGGGGCAGGGTGGCCGTGAATAGAATTTAGTTCCTGCCCTCCAAGGGAAGTGGATAAGGCAGATAAACATGAAAATGGTGTCACTGGCTTCAAAAAAGAGAGGCTGTATGGGAACAGATGTGGCTCAAAAGGTTGGGCGTCCGTCTCCCATATGGAGGGACCTGGGTTCGATTCCCAGGACCTCCCGGTAAAAAAAACAAATAAAATAAAATGTTAAAAAAAAAAAAAAAGAGAGGCCGTAGTCTGCTGGGACTGTGGGCTGGAAAGGAGAATCTTCTTTCTGAAAATTCGCTCTCAGAGCTTGGTCGTTCATGGCTCTATGAGGCCCTAGCCTAAAGGAGTTACACAGGAAATGACAAGGTCCCTACCCTAAAGAAACAACAGCAACTATTTAGCAGTTTTATTAATACTTTGCCTCCAAAATGATGTCTTTTTCTAAAGAAGCATTCGGAGTGGCTGCATAGTACTGTGAAAGGACCAGAGGACTTGGAGCTAGATTTAGTTCATTACTGTCACTTGCCAACTGTGGGACCTTAGGAAATTCTCTTTGCCCCTGTTGTCTCCAGTTTTCTTATCTGAGAAACAGGGCTATGGTTCATTAGGGTTACCATGAGGACTAAATGAAGTAAAGGAAGGGAAATTGCCTGGCATTGGCGTGACATAGGAGACCCTTGGGAAATGCTAGCTACGTATTAGAGGAAGAGGGATTAAAAAAAAGTTGCACCACTCAAAATGCTTGATTTTGATAAATAATTTATCAAGAAAGAGAACCAGCTGTATTAACAATGGAAACATGAAATAAATCGGCACAGGCTGTAAATAATTGCAACAAGTAAGCTACTTTGCATTCTGGGGTTGCTAATAATAGGTGGTATATGGGAACTCTTTAATCTCTGCAGGATTTTTCTGTAAACTACAACTTCTCTAATTAAAAAATACAAAGAATTCTGGGTGTCTGAGGAAAAGTGTCAAATGAAACAAATAATTTTGGTGAATTCTGGAACTACGAGTGTCCAGTACAGAATTGCAGAGGCCTCTGAAATGCAGAAACCACCGGGGTCAGCTAGGACAGTGGCACCATCACGGCTGCCCTTTTACCCTCTCTCGACAAGATCTGTGTGACTAGCAAGTGTTTGTATGTATGGGTGTGTATGTATGGGTGAGGTCCGATAAACTCATACTGTTATTGGCTCCCACAGGCAGAACAGACCACAGAAAATGTCTTTCATTCATTTTCTATCCATTTACTCAATAAGGAATTAGAAGCTACTAAGAAAAGTCTCTTGAGTGATTCAGGTATTTTTGTGGGCTTTGCCTTCTCGCAGTGAGAGGAGTGACCCTGCTCAAGATGGAGCAGGCTGGTAGAGGACATGGTTATAAAATGTGCAGGCCATTTTCATGGTTCTCCAAGCTGGAAGTTAGTCTGGGTTTTGGATGTTTATCTGGGAAGGACAATGGATCTATGTTCACCATTGTTGTGTGGGTTTTACCTGACTGACTAATTGCACTCTCTGGGATGGTGGGACATAGGTGAGCAGGCCACTGCTTATTAAACTAAACTCTACAGTGGGATGGTAAACCAGTTGTCTGCCATGAACTCAGGCATGAGGGAGGAGAGGGAGGAGGGGAAAGAGAGTGGGGTGAGGATTACGATCTATTATCAAGAGTAAGGGGGAGATAGGCATGCAGTGGCTGGAATCAACTGAGCTGGCTCACACGAGGGCCCCAACCTCGGAGTTATTCTTCCTAGCACCATCTTTTTAGCCAATGGGCTTTCAAAGATTAGTGTATTTTAGGGTGAGGGTCAAAACTGTTTATACAAATGATTCTCTGCAGTCCGTAGCTATGTGCTGATTCAGAACTGTGTCTTCTCTGTATTATTCATTTCTGAGCACCTTACTGGTGATACACTGCATACCAGGAAATGCTGTGTCTGTCTGTGGCCTCTGAGGGTTTGGGCCAAGCAGAAATTGTCACTCTTCTATTTCCCAGGCCTTCGGGGAGTGGGTCATGAGGATTTCTACAAGGCACCGTTTCCAGGGGGGCCGTGGAGGAGTTTCAGGCTCATCGCAGCTGTTCCCCTATCATTTTGGGGTCACTTTCACAGTGGCCTTGACCTAGACAGCTGCCAGTGGGTCTTTCTCTTGGATTGAGGCTGAAATCAGACATCACCAACATTTCTCTATGAAGCATCATTTCACTCAAGAGTCTTCACCCACCAATCCTGTTTGGAAAGACTTTTGCCCACCAACAAGCCATTTTGCTAAGCAATCATTGTTTCCTTCACTTTTTATTTTAATAAGAGAGATAGTTGTCCTCTCCAGGGCTCTAGACTGTGTGAGCTTGCCAGTTATCTCTGATTGCATTCATACCGCACTGGGCCAAAGCAGAGAAATCTGCTGTTTAGCCAGCCTTTGTCTTCCTGTGGGTCAATGCATATGATTTTTGTTTTCCCCCACCCCCAGATATTTTTAAATGCTGAAAGTGGTTGTGAGCCTCATCTTCTCTCTGAGGACCTCAGGTTGGGAACGAGCTCTTCATTTTTTTGAAGTCGTTCCGCTGTGTGGTCTGAGTGAGGGAAAAGGGAAGGAGTGGAGAGGACATCTGTGCCTCCCATTTTCTGTGCCTCCCATTTTCTGTGCCTCCCACTTGGGCCGGCAGTGGCACGGCCACTCTTCCCGTGTGGCGGTACCACTGAAGTCTTGGAGGGATGGTTACTGTGGCTGCTGGTCCTTGGCCTTGAATCCATTTGCTGTGTGTTAGGGGCACAGTGGTTGCTCTGCCTGTGCAGATATGTGTGTCCCTTCTTTTCCAGGGACACTGTGAACCGGGGGAGGGCTGAGGCAAGCAGGAGAGAGAGAAGCAAAGGAGCAGGAGAGAGAGGCCACAAGACAGAGTACGTGAGAGGTGCAGCCCTGCAAGGTTGCCAGGGAGTAAGGCTTTCATGTTGACATTGTTTTCAAATAATTGCAGTTACCAGGAAAGAAATCACAAGTGATGCCAGCAAATCGTCATGCGAGTGCGAATCAGAAAAGCATGTGCAAAGAAAAGCCGTGCAAAGGATAAGTCTGCGCGCGAGGGGACGCCAGCCGGGAAGTGGTGGCTCTTCTCAAGTGTTCACAGTATACGAAAGTGCTTGTGCCTTTTCTTTGCTTTTCTCTTGTAATTTTGGAGCGCGGGGGAAGTTCTCTTTTTACGTAATCACAGGTCAAAAAGATCCGTGGCTTATGTTTCATAATTTACGCAGGTGATTGATTGTGGTTTTGACAATTCTATTGCATGTCCAACAGTTGTCAACTTCTTGTTTTGCAACGGGAAGTGGGGGGTGGGCGGCGTTTGCCCTCCCTGGCCCTGCTGCATGCCATGCTTTGGTTCCTGGGCAGGGAGTGACAAGATTCTGGCCAGGAACAGGCTTCTCAGCTCGCTCGTTTCTATGCTGCCTAACCAACGGCTCTTCCCAGGTGGGGGCATGCTCAGCATGCCTGACTATTTCTCTATTCCCCCAGCAGATCTCTCAGACCCTGCATGGCTGCTGCTGCTGTAACCACAGCAGGGACTGCTTGGCTGCAAACAATGCAGAGAGAGGGCCGAAGGGCGCAGGGAGCGGGGTTTGAAGAGGAAGGTAGGGGCCCTGGTGACTTACCATCAAATTTTCAGAACACCCCATCTGCCCTGCAGGCCTGAGACTACCTAGCGTGACAGTGTATATAAAATTCCTGGCTTATGCTTCTTAATAACAGGCTGCGAAAATAGCAGTCCAGCAGGATGAGATCATGGGGAGAACATGCAGAGCCATATGCTGTGGGCCGAGTTGGTGTTGACTGACATTTGAGGCTTGGAAGGAGAAGACACGAGAGGGTGGAGCAAGGCTGTGCAGTAGGAGGAAGAATGAGGAAGACGGTGTTCGAGACTCTCTTAGAATAGAAACCCATCAACTAGGGTGAAACAGGGAAGGGGTGATATTTGTTGGGCATTGACCATGTGCCAGATAATTTTTATATTTTGCCGCATTTAGTCTTCTGTACAATATGAGTTGGGTATTAAAAGCCCCATTTTCCAATGGAGGAAAACGTGTCTCAGATACAGGAAGTACCCTGACTGGAGCCTGCAGGAGGGTAGAGATGATATCCAACCCCAGGTTTTTCCGACCACACAGCTGGGATCACTGTCATTATGTTGCTGGATTTCTACTTTAGGAGGAAGTTAGTTTTTTCGCAAGTGAAAATATCCAATTGGACTTTATATGGCTGTGGAGGCTTGGGGAAACTGGTTTAGTAGATTTCGTTCAACTGAACTGAGCAGTGGTTTTAGGACCCCCTCTCCTGTGCAGGGTCTGGTGATTTGGGGTCGGCCATATGAACAAACATATTTGCTCTTGTATCCAGGTAGTGGGGAATGAGTGACCAGTGACCAGAATTAGTGGTCAGCCTCGGAGAGAACATGGCCAACCTCCTCCGGGGAGTTCCTACGGAAGTGAGAGGACTGCCTCCCAGGCTCGTCATTGGAAGGAGAACCACCTGGCATCAGCTGTGGGGGGGATTCCTTCCCTCCAACAAAACCCAAAGTGATTTTAAAAACATGGTTCAGTTGCATCTCTCTGTTACAGCTCAATAAAAATATAGCAGCAACTGAGTGTCTTCTATGTCTCTGAGGCTTTGCATGTTAATTTTATGTACTTTAGTTTTTCCAACAACTCTGGTAGGAAGGTGGAATTAGTTCCATCTTATGTAGGAAGAATCAGAGGCTCAGTGAGAATAAGCAATACTATGACTGAGTTGTTGAATGGGATTTGGACTCCAGCTGTCTGATGTCAGAACTTTCTTCCCACTGGTGTCTATTCCTTCTCAAGAGGGACTAGGAAGAATCCTGCCCCCTTAAGCACATCTGGTGGGCCCTGGTTAAACAGGGCCCAAGGTTGCATTTGACATCAACTTAATAAATTATGTGGAGAATTTATTTAAAAGCTCTGTGTGATCCAGCGGTTGAATGGCACTGTTACTTAAATTGGAAACACAGATTTCTCTCTCTCTTTATTGAAAGTCGTTCGCTTATTTTTTTAAAACAAAATTACATTTTTAATCACAGCTTTATTGAGATATAATTCACATACCGTACAATTCATCCATTTAAAGTATATAATTCAATGATCCTTAGTATGTTCACAGAAGTGTGCAACCATCACTACAATTTAGGAACGTTTTCATCTTCCCAAGAAAATTACGTTTTTAAACAGAGAAAATAAATTAACATTAAATAAAATCGAGAAAAAGAAGTGGATCTCTTCTCATGATTCCACTGTCTAATTTAACTCTTTTTGTTATGGTCCCATGCTTTCTAGTCCTATTTTCAAAGGATACCGAGTTATCTAGTTACAAGCAACCCTGTTCATATTGTTTTATGCTTGCTTTTTAAAGTTGGCATTTTCCATGTTGTTACTTTACATTTTTAATGGCCCATAATATACTCTCACAGCGATGTGCAATAATTTATTAAACCACCTCTTTTTGCTGAATCATTAGTTTTTTTCCTATCATAAATAATGTTGCAGTGAACTTCTTTGCACATAAAGCGTATTTCCCCTGTTGACCATATTTCTTTGGGCTGCATTCCCAAGGGTGAGATTATAGAGCCAAAGAGTGTGGACATTTCATGTTCCTCTCCCCTCCCCCACGTTTATTTCCAAAGAGGTGGCACTATTTTACAAAATAATAAAAAAAAAATGCACTGCGCTATATATATAACATTAGGCTTAAAATGTAGTATAATTTCACCAAGGTCTTGGGTTCATTATGCAAATCAGAGGCAGGTGAAATCCATGAGGTCAAACATCATCTATTTCTTGGTTGCTGAAAAGATTGTCCTTTATGTGTCCCACCTGGTGACTTAAATAACTTTACCGTTTGCCTTAGAAAATGATTCCCATGGAAAATGATTCCCTCAACCTCCTGACCTTTTCTTGGCTGATGTTAGCCTGGGGCAGCAATTTGTTTCCAGCAGTTCTTAAAAGCCACTTCTATAGCATTTAACCCTTTGAAAGCCTGCAGGGGTGAAAATGAGGGAGGAGAGACCTTGTAACTTTGCACATTTGTATGTTACTGCCTCCAGGTCAGAGTGAGCCCCTACATTCTTGTATGGAAGCTAAACTTGAGAGATGATTAGCCTGGCTGAAAAATTAGGGTTTTCTCAACCTGCTCTGTTATAAATAACAGCAATGTGCGAAGCTGTTTCTCATGCTAGTTGACCATGGATGTCCCCGTAAGAGGAACTATTAGTTGTGCGAGCAATGCTAAATTCCCAGGACTATAGTGGGCTCTCAGGTGTATTCAACCCCTCAGGTCTCCTCTCATCTGCCCAGAAACATGCCTTGAATTTCAGGATCTGTGGCATTCTTAGATATCACCTAGCATCATCCTAGAAACCTCCTGGATTCATGAAATCCTTTATCAGTTAAGATGCTTTTGGTTGTGAGTCACAGACAATCCAATCAAGCTGACTGAAAGATAACAGGAATTTTCATATACTTGAAAAGTCTAGAGGTAGGGTTGACTCCTAGCAAGGCTTGATCCAGAAGCTCAGGAGGACACCAAGGACTGGACATCGTTCCTTCTCTCCCCTCCACTTTCCATGGTGTCGGCTGCATCCTAAGGTGGCTTACCACATGGTTTCAGGATGGTTGCCAGGAACCAGTGGAGGAGGCAATACATGCTTTCTCATTTGTGTCCAGCAGGACAGAGGAACTTTTTCTTTCTCCCAACATAACCATATAGTCGCTATGATTAAACAGATTATAATTCTGAAACAATTATTGTGTCAAAGGGTTGAGGTTATGTTGATTGGCTTAGCCCAATCACGGCCCACTCCAAGTGCTTCTACACTGGAAGAGGAGTGGTGGGGAGGCAGCTAACAGCAGTCCTTCTAATGCCTTGTGGCAACCTTCAAGATAAGGGATCATCCTATCTGCTTGAACTGCTTAAGTGACAAGCTTATGTGATAGATCATTTTCTTCCCCTGGAATATATGTATGTTTGGAGCATGCGCCCCTGATTCCTGGAAGACAAATAGTAAGTAAAAAATATGTAAGGAAAAATGGGTTCAACAGATACAGATTTTTATGAGACAGAGTTGACTGATCAGCCAACAGGACTGGGGAACGTGAAGTAGGAGACCAGGCTGTAGTTTGGAAGAGTGGTAAGTGGGCCTGGGCTGGTGGATGGGAGGGGCCTGCTAAAGTGGAGAGGAGAAGGGTAGAGTTCTCAGTCAATGGAGAGAAAAGGACCTAGGTACCGTATATGAGTCTTATATGAGTCTAAGCCTGGAAGTTTTCCTGAAAATTCCCCTGGATCTCCATCCATGGATTAAGACTAGGAGTAAGAGGAAGGGTACAGATCCATTCCAGGGGTGGGGGCCTATGGCTAGGTTTAGATTTATCTGAAACTGGGGGGCTGTGGCTGGATCTCCCTTGAAAAGCGTGAACCTTCCTCAAAGATGGGAGGTGGGTGGACTACAGCAGAGACGGACTGGGGATGTAATGAAGGCTTCTCTGTCAGGGCAGGGTGAGCTAGGCCAAGCAGTGAAGTTGTGTACCATGATAGAGTTGTTCCCTGATTTTCTCAGAGTGTAGCAAGAAGTTTACTAAATGGCCCGAGGAGCGTGTGGAATCTTGAATGCCAGGGGAAGGGTTGGGAAGATAAAGTGGAGCAAGGGGTGGAGCTTTTGAAATGGAAGGCAGTGGTGGAGAATTGAGTATTGATCTGAACTCTTTGAAAGTAGATGGGGATTTATTTTCCATACCCTTCAGTTTTGCCTCAGTGACCATTAAAATAAAGTATCATAGTTAGCAGGGGACTTATTGGGATTTTGAATGACTGAAGTCTGAACTGTGGCTAGGGACCACTGGAGGCCTGACTTTCAGTGTGACTCCTTGTGTGTGTCTCTCACTGGCTTAGCTGATCCTCCTGTTCCTTCCCAAAGCCACTGGGAGAGACTTGGAAGAGCAGGATGCCAGAGAAGGTGATTTGGGATTGAAGAGGCCTGGAAGAGAGCTGTCCTGCAGACAGGTCCTGGTTCAGGCTTGCCCTGGGTGGGAATTCTTTTGAGCAGGGCTGGTACCAGGCCCCAATCACATCCCTTTCCTTGTTTTCTAAATGTCTCTTCTCATCTTTTCTTTCTTCTATCCAATCACCCAACTGGGTACTTTATGTGCTCTGTTTTCACAATTGCTGTCAAGTTTATCTTACTGGACAAAACAAAAGGGCCTCTGAAGCTGGCCCTGTGCAGAAGATCTCAGCCTGGGCCAAGTGTGGCCTGCTCAACACAGGCAAAGGGAGAGCTGAAAGGCAACAGCCGAGGGGAAGCCAGATGTAGAGCCTGGCAGATGCCCAGTGGAAGCTGGCTAATGGGGGCAGCAGCCAGGGCCCAGGCCGGGCCATGAACTCTGAAGACCCAGCAGTGGGTGAGTGGACTTGAGCCCCATTCCGGAACAAGTGTCTGGATGGCAGGGACTTTATGCAAGGCATCTGCAGCCTGGAGGGAGAGCCCTTCAGGAACAGAGCTACGCTGGAGCTACTTTGGGAGCCTTTGATTACGCCCAAAGGAACAGGAGGGGAAGGCGCTTCCCCTTTCTGGAAGTTCCTTCATTTAGTTCTGCCCCATTAGCTCAGTGAGCCCCTGGGTAGTTGATCTCTGAGGTCTGCTTTAAAGCTCTATAAGCTGTAAACCTCTCCTAAAGAGTTAATTGGGAAGTGTAAACTGTTAATGGCTTTAGGAGTGACCTCCTCCTAGGGTTATTTGCATTTTATTATGTACTCCTTGGAAACCAAAATTCCTCAAAGATCCTGAAAGAATGGAGCCTTAATAGTGGCATAAAGGATCTGTGTGTATGTGAGAGAGAGAAAGAGAGAGATTCATTTATAACTCCTCAGATCTTAAATCTGCCCCTGGTCTTTTGAAGGGGGAGGATTTTGTAAACTGATCCTTAGATGAGATATTCAGACCCTCAGCACACTCAAGGTGAGGTGTTGTGTAGGAACTATTTTCAGTATTTTATTTAGCTATGATAATTCTGTATGAGCTGATGGGAATGTTGGGTATCAGCTCAGTGTGATTGTCATTTGATGATCATCTGGGATGCCAGGGATGGAAACTAATCAGATAGTTTAGGGACCAGTAGATTAGAGGATGCCTCTAAGTGTCTTCAGTAAAAAGAATTCACCCCTTTGGAGTTGGGTTTTGCACTTATGACCTCATTTCCCATCCCTTCTCCTCACACCAGGGTAGACTGTGTGCTCACCACCACAACGGAAGCTTCTTCCGGCTGAGACTTACCTGTCTAGTTCAATGCTGAGCACTGAGAGGCTGGAAGAGAACAGGTGAGAGGCTGGAAGAGAACAGGTGCTCCATAAATGTGGTTAAAGGAGCCAGGTTGTTGCTGTTATCTCCATTTTTTGGCTAGGACAATTGAGCCTCAGAGAAGCTCATCCAGCAGGAGAGTGGCAGTTGCAGGAGGTTCCTGGGTTTGGGGACTGAGAGTCTCTTGGCCTCCTAGGCGGTCTCAGGTCCGGCTGAGCAGGGTGGGGTCTGAAGAAGCAGCAATTCGGGGCAGACCTCTCTGGCAGCTCCAGCAGCGCTGCCGGGCTCTCTCGGCTGCATGGTCTGAGGCTGCTGGGTTTGGTCGCCTTTTCAGGACAGGGTTAGTGAAGCTAAAAGCAGGCCCCTTCCTCTCCTCCCAGCACTTCCCATCTTGATTTCTCAAAAATAAATAAAGTGAGCTTGTCATTTCAAGGAAAACAGCTGATGGTGTTTGTTGGCAATGGTAATATTCAAACTTTCAAGTAAAAATTAGAACTTTCATAAACTTTATCCACCATTGTGAGTTTGACAGTGTCTTTGTTCTTAATTACTTTTCTGATGAGATTGGTAGTGATATTAAAGAATGCAATTGTTTTGATATTGTCTAATGGAATATGTGAACATTTGGAAGATCTATATAGCTTAGAGAACTCATATTTCCCAAATGACCAATGTCTGATGCTGCAAAATCATTCACGGCAAAAGATCTAAGTGCAAGATGCACCGATGTATACCAATGTGTACCAAAAACTCATTGAGGGAAGCAGCTGTGGCTCAATCAGTAGGGCTCCCGTTTACCATATGGGAGGCCCCGGGTTCGGTTCCCGAGGCCTCCTGGTGAAGGCAAGCCCGCCTGCACGGCGTGGTTAGCTGACCCAGCGAGCACAAGCAGCAAGGGGGGGATAAATATTTATTTAAGATAAATAAAATCTTAAAAAAAAAACCAAAAAACTCATTGATATGGTTTCAGGTTCCACATTGCAAACAACCTTTAAGAAACTCCCACTTACTGAGTTTTGGTGTATTATCAAAAAGAATGTCTAAAATTATCTACAAAGTATTTAAAATTCTTCTCCCTTCCCCAGCTAAATATCTGCACAAGGCTTGATTTTCTTCATATACTTCAACCAAAACAACATATCATAGCAGACTGAACATAGAAGCAGATATGAGGATCCAACTGCCTTCTACTAAGTCAGACATAAAAAATAAAAAAAGAGCTTGAAAAATGAAAAACATTTCTTCTCTTCTCACTAAATTGTTTTGGAAAATTTATTTTCCATAAAACTATTCTATTTAGTTAACATATGAGTTTATTATGTTATTTTTAAATGACTTAAGAAATCTTTGACTACTTTTTCAGTTTTATTTTCTAAACTAGTAACTATTGATGGAGGTAACAAATGCAAACAAAAGCACTTTGGGGTCCTAAATTATTTGTAAGAGTCGAAAGGACTTCCCACCTCAAATTTGTCAATGGCTGAACTAGAATATACAAAGAACTCCTGCAAATCAACAAGAATAAGACAGGATCCCAACCTAAAAATGGACAAAGGATGCAAATAGGCAATTTATAGAAGTTGAATCCCCCAAAATCGACAGATATCTGAAGAGTTGCTCAAACTCATTATTAACCAGAGATATGCAAATAAAATGGAACAAAACTCTATATTAGATTGGTAAAATCTAGTAAAGCTCAATAATGAATGACAAGGGTTGGTGGGCCTGAAAAGTTACAGAATCCCTCGTGATTGCAGTGGAGTGAGAAAAATACAGCCCTTCTGGCAGGCAATTTAGTCGTTATTTCAATTAAATATGCACAGGTCCTTTTGACCTAGCAAGCCCACCTGGAGGTATATGTATAAAAGAGATCGTCACATAAGTCATTTGACATGGGTGGATGTTGATCCCAGCTGCTTGAGGCGGCGGGGGGGTGGGAGGCAGTGTGGGTGCCCATCACTGACTGTGGATGTTGATTAGGGACATGTGGATGTATCCTATGCACTGGATGGACATAGGATGTGGGCAGATCACAAAGCGATGCGGGAAATGAGAAATAATTTCACGCGCAGCACAATCCCATTCACGTAAATGAAAAATACAGGCATACAAAGCAGCTCATGGTTTACAAGAACACAAATGGAAGGAGCCACATCAAACATAAGAATGGCTGGCAGTGTAGGGGAGGGGATGGGAATGGGAAGTAGGATAAAAGGGCATGGAAAGCAGAGCAAACAATGAGCAAACGAGGTGGGCTATGGCGGAACTCAAAAGGATTATACACACACACACACACCCACATCCACGAAAGGATGCTTTCCTATGTCAATCTTGGCTCTAGATTCAGTAAAACAACAATAAACCAAGAACAAAAAATGAGCAAGATGAACCCTGAACCACAATCTGTTCTTCATGAGGGTTTGGAGCTAGAATTTACACTACCGGAAAGTTCCAAAAAGCCCTCAACAGAGAATTAGTTGAGTTTAAAGTAGTAAGGATTTGGTAGTGCCTCCTGCTGTTTGGCTTAAATTAAAAAAAAAATCTTTGAAAGAAAAACTCAACACAAGCCTCAAAGAACTTCCATAAAGTTCCCCAAATAGAAAATAGAATTCACAACTTCCACATGAGCAGAGGGAAAAATGGAATAAGACAAATTACAATCATTGTAAAAGAAGGCAATAAAGGGGAAAAGGTTTCATAGAAAAAAACCCGAATAGAATGCACAAAGAGGAAAATAATTCAAATATATCAATGTTCATAATGAAGATATATGATATAAACTTTCCAGTTAAAACAGAGTGTCAGAATGGATTAAAAAGAAATACAACATGCTTTTCCCCTGAAACATTAGGACACAGAAAGTGTGAAAATATATGGATATAAAAGGATTAACTAGCAAATACTCCAAAGATGCTCATTCATGTAGCTTTATTCACATCAAACTAAATTTGTTTTATGGCAAAAAGAGTTTACCGGATTAAACCCAGCGTATATGGTCAATTCAAATCAGAAGCTGGTTAATGCTATTGATTATAATAAATAGATGAAAAGACAAAAGCATGATCACTGCAATAGATGTAGAAAAGTCATACAATAAAAATTAACGCTTTTGCATGATGAATGTTCTTAGCGAACTAGGAGTAAAAAGGACGTTTTTAAAATCTGATAAACGCAGTTCTCAAAACAATCTACAGCAAATCTCATACTTGATGCTGACCCATCAGAAATACTCACTTTAAAATAAGCAGGCAAGGATGCCTATGAGAGCTGCATCTTTTTTTTTAAAAACAATTTATTGAAGTATATCATTCATACAAGAACATACTTAACTATAAGTGTTCAGTAAACATTGTGAACTTACAAAACAAACATGCATAACATCACACAGGGCTCCCACACATCACCCCCCCCCACAAATACTTTGCATTGTTGTGAAACATTTGTTAACAAATTATGAAAGAGCATCGTCAAAGTATTACTACTAACCATAGTCCGAATCTTACTCCCTTATATTTTTTTAAGGATTTATTTATTTATTTACTTTTATCCTTTTTTAACCGCCCCCCACCCCCGCGCATTTTTGCTGTTTTTGTGTCCATTCACTGGGCAACTCTCTTTGTTTCCTGCCCTCTCTTCACATCCTTCTCCTCCTGTCTTCACTGGAATTCAATCCTCAGAACCTCCGATGTGGGAGAGAGGCGTCCTACCGCCTGCGCCACCTCAGTTCCTGGTTTTTCGGCACGTTTCATCTTGGCTCTCCCCATGCAGCAAGATGATGACATAAGAGGAGAATGGCACAAGGGAGACCTGCATCTTTTAAACACTGCACTGCAATACTAGCCAAAACCATAAATCAAGTGAAAGTAATAAACGTATAACTCATTATCTTTCAAAACAGAAAACCAAAAAGATCTATGGGTAAATTATTAAAATTATTAATAGTTTATATAGATATTAAATGAATATACAAAATAAAAGAGCATTTCTGTGAAGACATTCGGATATATGGCTTAAAAAAGATAACATTTAAAGTAAACAAATAGCAAGTTCCTAGGGGATAAATCTAAAAAGAGTTGTACAAATCCTTTGCAGATAAAGTATATAAAATTTCCTTTAGGTCTTTAAAAAAGACCTAAATAAATGAAAAGACATGCCGTGTTTATGGATAGTATGGTTGAATATCACAAAGGAGTTAATGTTGCCCAAATTGGATGTATGAAAAAATTGAGAATCAGTTCATTTTTTAAAAAATATCTTTGTCTAGTACGTCTAGTGTCTGGTCTTCTTCATTAATAGTTTCTAGATATTTGTCTTGTTTCTTTGGATGGGCTGTCATTTCCTGTTTCATTGTCTTGTAGTTTTTGTTGCATACTGAACATTTTAATATTTTAAAATATTAACTCTGGGATTTAGTCCCTGAGCTCTTGTGTTTCTTAAGATTGTATCCAGCTAGTGATATGACAGATTGTGATTGCCAGGAGCTAATGAAAACAAACCAAAGCAAAATAACCTTTCATACTCTTTGCAAGTTGGCCCTGCATTCGGTCATACTCTCCTTCAGAGTTTAGCCTTCCTATCAAGAAGATTAGCCAAAGACAAAAGTGAAATGCAAGCTCCCCTCAGTCTTTTCTGAGCCTGAGTCTTGAGGGATTTGTCTGTTTAAAGAAATTCGAATGCCCCCCAAGGCTGGGCTAAGGCACATGGGTAGCCTAGCTACCTTGGAACTTAAATACCAGAATTCACTATCAAGCAGTTCTGTCCAGGGTGCCATGTCTAAGCTGCCCATAAGCCAACCGTAGTGGGTTTATACCTCCGTTTTCTCACACTACAGACCATTGGTTTCTTCAGTCTTCCAAGCTGGCTCTGCATGTTGTGATGAAGACAACTTACCATATGGAGAGCATATGGATTAGGCTGTGGGGCTTAGCTGGGAAAGCACTGAGTTTGGGGTCAGGGGACTTGGGTTCTGGGCCCATCTCAATGACCTGAAATTGGCTCTCTGACATCAGAAGAGCACCTAATAATTATAATGAGCACCATAATGTTTATGATTTAGCTAGTGTTAAATGAACTTTTATGTGCCAGGTGTTATACTAAGCACTTTACATCTGTTCTCTCACTGAGGCCTAAATATCTATAATTTGGGTAAAACAATTCCCATTTTATTGATGGAAAACAATATGGTCAGGCCAAGGTCCTCTAGGCAGTAATAAGTAAGCCAGGATTTAAACCCGGATTTGCCAACTCCAGATTCTAAGCAAATGTGCCATTAGGAGTCTTGGGCTTTATTTCTTTAACAGAAAAACAAGAGGGTTGGTTGACCTCTATACCTTGAGGTCACCTCCAAAGCTAAGTGTCTATCTCTCAAGGACAAATTTAGAGATCCTTTTAGTCTCATACCTGAGGGTGGCAACCCTGACAATCAGTGGGCTCCAAGGACCTACTGTTTGAGAAGGTCCTGCTTCAGGAGTCAAAGAAGAGTTCTTTGGGATAAGAACAAAATCTAGTACTTGGCCCAACGAACCATTTGCCCAAGCACCAGAGTAGGAAGACGTAGCAGAGCCCAACAATGCGATGAAGAACACACCCAAAAGGGCACCCATGGAGGGACTGGCAGAGGGCCCAGGTGACGCCAGACAGGGTCACCACGCATAGTCCTTGAAGGTGGGTGGGAGAGGTCTCCTCTACTTTGCTCCGCTCACGCCACACCGGGGAGCCAAGCGTCAGCCCTGGAAATGAGACACATAGTAGTGAATTCCTCGGAGAGGGACAGGAAAGAACACCTCTGGGTGAAAGACAGGGTATCTGGGTGCAGGACTGATATGTGGAAAAGGAGTCAGGTCTCCAGACAAAACTGAGATCCCATAGGGAGATGAGATGATATAAGGAAGGGATTGTTAATGATCCCTTCTCTCTAAAGCTGAAGGGATGCCTTGATAGTGAGAAAGTTCCTTATAGGAGGGAAACAAAAATGGCACATGGACCACCTGGTGTAGCTGGGATGGGGAGGGTCCCAACCATGAGACAAGAGGCTGAACCAGCCAGCTTTTAAGCTTCCTATCAACTTTGAGAGGCAGTGATTTTGATTCTAGTGTCTGGTGTTCTTGATGCCTTCTCTCCTGGCTGGGCTGTTTGCCCCTCTCTCCAGAGATGTATGTCTTTGTAAGATGGTTTTGGTCAGATCCTACTGAAGGAACCAAGATGCAACCGGAAGAGACACTGTAAAATATTTACTGGAAGAGCTGGAATTAGCAACAGCTAAAGGCTGTAGCTCAAGTTCTAGGAGCAAGGTGAGGTTCAAGGGCACACAAGGTCACAAGAAAGAGCTGGAAGAAAATGGAGTATAAGGTGGGTCAAAGTGAGAGGTTTGGGTAAGGGGAAAGAGAGAGAGAGAGAGAGAGAGAAAGAGAGAGAGGAGAGAGAGAGAGAGACAGAGAGAGAGAGAGAGAGAGGCGCTGTGGTGAGTTGCAGGCTCAGAACAGAGCATTTGAGCAGTGTCAGGGGCACTAGGAGGCCTGAACTAAACATCAGAGTATGGATGGTGTCATGCCCTGCACAGGGAGGTACTTAAAAGCAATCAGGAGTATTTCTGGATAATTCCGGAAGGCAAACCAAGTCAAGATAGTTCCATTAGGAAGATGGCATGCTGGTCCCATCTGCCAGTAGCTGATTAATAAGAGCAAGCCTTGGTGCCAGGTTACCACGAATCAGCTAAGCCCTTCCTGCAAATGAGCTCGTTAATGACCGTGACTACTTTATTAGTTAGTTATTAACTAGTAAAGGTAGTTAATACTACTTTTATTAGTTAGCCATTGTTATTGTGTTAATTTTACATTTGTTGAAAGGGAGAGGTAGGGAGGGTGAAAACCATGGTCAAAGTCACTCAGCTACAAAGTGGCTGGGTTGGGCTTCAAGCCCAGGTCAGTCTGACCCCGAGGCCGGTGCCTTTGACCACTCCCTGCATCCTGGGCACTCGGGATGCAAATGCCAATGCTGAAAGATTCTCTATCACAACCTGTTTTTTTTGTTACAAACATGAAAACGGTGGCCTGCAGAGGGAAATACATGACTTTTTATCAAAAGTGTGCATTTGGAATGAGTGACAAAGCTTGAGGATTGGAACTGGAATCCTGAGCCAGCGCACCACCCTTTCCCTCCTTGTGTGGGTGCTGAGGATGTTGGCATTAACAGCTGAGCAAACCTCAGGCCCTCCATCTCCTCAGGTGCAAATTGAAGTCCTCGAGCTTGGCTTACTCCTGGCTCAGGTGCAGTTACTCTCAGGACTGACCACGTGGCTGGGAAGAAGCTCAGCCTTTCCTCAGGATTAAAGGCCATTGATGAGACACTATTAACATCATTATTTTTTAACTGCTCTGATCTATTTGTAACCAGAGTCTCTTAGAACTGTATTAAAAAAAAAAGAGTGGAGAAATGATCCAAAATTTAAATGGCAATTCCCCCCTGCCATTTCCTGGTCAGCATAAGGAATATTGAGTTTTCGATCTAAGTGCTCGTATAAGATATGAAATACCTGGGTAACGGGGGCAATTTGTTACTTAAATTGGAATCTTGCAAATCAATTATCAGGAACTAGAGCATGCATTTTTCTCCTGAGAAAAAAAATACATATAAATTCTTTAAAATGACATTTGGTCACTCATTGCATGACATAATCAGACCAAAAGTGAGCTACTGGGCAGTGCTTCTGTGTCTTGGTGAAAAGCTATACATCTTCTAAATGTGTGATTCTATATTTTCAAGACTGAAAGCAAGCCTTAGGAGCCTAAGAAAGCAAAATTTCTCTCCCATATTCTCCTTTACTGGGTCAGGAAAAGCAAAAATCCCAAGTTCCTCTGGGTAACACCTTATTGCCTGACTTAGCATGTCTAGAAGGTTGGGAAGAGAGTCAGATGGCGAGGAGAGAGGCTGGCACCCTGGGGGCTGTCTCTGGATAACCTATCCCTCCTGGCACTCCAGAGCTGGCTGCTTTTTCTTGGTTCTATGGGGGATATGTCATAATATAAAAACAGCAAGGAGCTTTCAGGTTCTCCAATCTGGCTATCAGTTCTGGCTGCACAATGGAATTGCCTGGGGAACTTTTTAAAAACATGGATGCCTAGGCCCTACCTCTCGAGATTCCTATGTACTTGATCAAGGTAGGAGCCTAGCACCTGTATTATTTAAAAGCCCCTCCGGTGATTCTAATGTGTGGCCAGGGTGGGAACCCTGGGCTCTCCTGGAAGGGTGAGGTAAGGAATAAATGAGATAAACAAGAAAATGCATACATACCCAGGATGTCCCTGGAACCCGGGTGCTCAAAATTGCTGGCTTCCCTCCCCTTCCTTCCTCTGATGCCCCTACCTCTTCCCTAACCATTCCCATTATTCCCTACCCACTACCTCCCTCCATCTTATCATTCCCATTCTCCGTGCCCCCGCCCCATTCCTCATGAACGAATATAAGCTAGGGACCTTTGCCAATCCCCTCCAGGACCTGTTGTTACAATTGTGTATGCGTGCTTACATACACACATGGGGTGGGCTCTGTACCCTCTTTGGAGGCAGGTGATTGCCTGAGAAGAGTTGGTGTCTATGACTTTAGGAGGCAGAGGGCTAAGAGCTGGACTTAACCTGTGCCCGTTTTTCTTTCGGAGTCACTGTAGGGAGGTTGTCTGTTCCCACGAGGGTACCTCTTTGGAGGATCCACTGTCATTGTAATTTGGGTATCCAGTCTTCAAATCCACATTGTCCTAGGGCAAGAGTCAGGTGGCCTGGGTAGGGGAAAGAGTTGCCTGGCTGCACGAGATCCCATGCTGGGTCTGAAGAAGGGAGGGTGGTCCCAGGCCTGAGCGCCACACTTGGGCAAATGGCCTGCAAGGCAATGCCCTGCCCCAAGAGTCCTGTTTGGAAAAGGCACTGCAGAGGAGGCTAGGGAGGTCCAGGTGTGCAGGGGCAGCTGTCCCCAAGCATCTCCTTGTGCCACCCTCAGGCTTTGGTCTTTGCAGCCATTGTGTGTTTCACTGGATTCCCATTTTCCAGCTTAAGGGATAGGCTCTTCGTTGTGGAGAGTGCCACAAGGGAACCCAACCTGAGCGGGACTGTGAAGAGGTCTTGTTTCATCACTGCTGACCTTAAGAAGCTAAGGTATGCAAAGCAAAAGGCACTCTTCTTGGATTGTTTAAAATGCTGCGTGAAACTGACTGCGGGTTGTTTTCAGGGCTGTAATGGGGAAATGGGTGGCTGTAGGGGTCCTGAGAGTCCTTATTCAGCCTCTTCAAACAGCTAAAGGAATTTCCTACAATCCTGATGACTTTGGTTGGCCCTCAGGTGTCCTCCTCTTCAGGTACCAGGTGAGGGGCACCTCCTTGGCACTTCTAATCTCTCTCTTTTGTTTTAAGTCTCATGTTAAATATATTTGTTTGGGGATTTGCTTGTCTTTGTAGTTAAGGAGCATCTTTGGCCCTGCCCGTTGTTTTCCATTGAAATTGTGGAGGATTGGAGAAACCAATTAACCTTGGAAGTCTATTAAAATGAGCTTAACTTTTTATTTAAGATGAGCTTCAATTGGCCAGAGAAATGAAAAAGCTCTTACCAAAGATGGATATTGGAAAGGCATACATCAATGATTTTATTTTCTTATTACTGTTTGCAGTGGAATTAAAGTCTTTCAAATGCAGACTCTGGGCAGAGGAGAAAAATTATGGGCCACTTCTGAGATTAACAGCCCTAATATGATCCTTCTAGAAACAGCACAAGCTTTTCATCAATACTCTGCCAATATAAGTCTGCTCCCTTCAGGGGGTGAAATTGCCTGGGCTGGGAGAATAATTTGATCTTGGAGTGACTTTAATCAATGTGCTTCTTTTAAGCAAATATTTCCAATTTTTAGCAGGTTTGTTTGCTGTGTAAATTTCTTTTCTCTGCCAATACGCTGAGCTGGCACCATTAATTTCCACAGGTGGGACAGGGCTGTTTGCTGCCCTGAGTTACTTCTCGGTGTGTTGGGAGCTAGGATAGAATTTCACAAGACATTTCCGCCTGCTGTTGAACACCTGGGGGCAACATTTGCAATGACTTGGGGTGACCACTCTCTAAAACCCAGAGCTTCTATACATTGCTGAGGGATGTTCAGTTGTCTGAAGTTTACTTGGAATGCATTTTCAATCATGGTGGTTGGCATAGAAAGGAAGGCCAAGGCAGGTTTGATATTTCTGAAAGCCACAGAGGTTTCTGTTTGGGGGGATTTGTTGTTGTTTTTCTGCTGTGGCCCCTTCCAGAGACTCTGCGGGTAGAGTAGATCATTCATGTTCTGTTCCTAAGTCAGTAACTTAGGAAGCAGAGGGCTAAGAGCTAGACTTAGCTGTGCTCTGTGTTTCTTTTGGGGTCACTGAAAAGTATCTGGGGGCTTCCCTTCTTTGGAGTTATAGTAATTGCATAAAAATTGCTAACGCTGACACATTGTTTTAAGGCATTTCCATCCACTTTATTGTCAGCTTTCAGCAAATAGAGAAACATTCTTTTTGAATGTTAAATTTATATTGTAAGGAGACAAATGAAAAGCAAAGCTGAAGTTCCAGAGAGGAAACAGGACACAAAAGCTTGTGCACCTGCTCCTCCCCCATCCCAAGTCAACATGACACACCTACATACCAGGAAGCCTGGCTGCCAAGGTCAGCTTCACCCCACATGCTCTGTTTTGTCAGCTCTCTCTTTTCTTGATAATTCTGCTGGTGACAGGGAAGTGACTTCTTTTCCTGGGTCTGCATTCTCACCTTCAGTTGCCCTTCTTCAAATGCTGCTCAACTATAAGGCTCAGCTCAAATGCTATGCCCCATATGTCTTTTTGTACTTCTCATGACTCTTGGCATTCCTTGGCCATCTTGTCTCATTGCCTTTGCTAGCTGTGTGAAAGCAGGGACTTTGCCTATTTGAGTAGTTGTGCATGTGGCAGGCAAACCCCTCCACCTGGACTCTGGGTGATGGTCTCTAGCCCATGCTTGGCTCAAGCAGAGTGACCCAACAACTGCTCTATGCATTTCTGTTGGCCAATACCTGTGGCAGGAGATAGGTCAGCATCAGGGTGGACCAGGTCTGCATTTTAAATCAACTTCTATAGGAAACACTGGAGATCGAAGAGCATTAAAAAATAGCTATAATATACCTTGATGCTTTTAAGAATAGCTATAATATAGCTTGATGTTTTTACAAAGGCAGCACCAATGCCTGTGGTGAGAAATTTTCACTTGTGACCATAATAGCAACTTCTTCCCAATGCCTCCTCTGTATTAAGTATGGCATTCAGCACTTTCAAGAATATTCTCTAATTTTCACAACAAACCTGGGGTGGGTGGTGATGAGCAATCAGGTTATAGAAATGAAGTAAATTTCTAAACCTAGACCCTCCGTGGTGAAGTCAGAGCTGTCTGACTCCAAAGGTCCTTGTTGACCTGGGTTCCACCGAGTCTACTCAAGCCCTTCTTTGTCTATAATTTGGATTCAAAATAATGTAATTCTTGAGATAAAGACAAAAGTGCCATTGATTGTCTGATTTTTTTCATGGTGTTTGATCTCTGGGTTAGGGCTTTGTGCAAAGGTTGGAGCTCATTCTAACCTGGTTTCCTGGTCATGTCTTTGATATTGGACTACAAAGAATTGACTCTTCTACAAGTGGTTCAGTTCAACTAACCACTAACATTTCTGTTGGACATACCAAAAAGCATTCAGAGTTTGGTTTTTATGATAGGTAAGAAAAATGAAACTTAAAAAAAATTTTTTTTCCTAGGCCTGTGTTTTCCCTGTTAAAATTTCTTTGATTTTGCTGCTATAGATGAATGAGCTATTTCCAGTATGATGGACATAGTGGTGGACTAGAGCATTTTGTCCCCTAAATCTATAGAATAAACTTGTTATTGTAATTTCTAACTACCAAAGCTAGTGTTTATACTTAGGTCTTTGAATAATTTGTTGGTACACATTAATAACGGGTAAATGTTCCTGACACAAAAGATGCCAGCTAGATGATAATCACATAATAGCATCTTCAAAGGGTTCGAATATTGACAGGAAGAATTAGCTGAAATGAGGCCAAGAAATATGAAACAGCAATTGCATATATACACGCCGGCAGGCACTGCAGTTGATACTTTGAAAAGATTTTAAATCTTACTGGTAGTAGAGCTCTTGACCAGTAAAATAGGGCACCTTATCAGAAAGTGCATGGTTCTTAAAAACCTCCCACACTTCCAAAGTTTTATGCTGTAAACAGGACTTTTGCATAAGAGGCTATTATGGGTTGAATTATATCCCCCCAAAAAGATATGTTCAAGTCCTAACCCTGGTACCTGTGAATGTGACCTTATTTGGAAATAAGATCTTTACAGATGTTATCAAGTTAAGGTGAGGCCATTAGGATTAGGGTGGGCCCTAATATATCTGGTTTCTTTTGAGAAGAGACAGTCAGACACAGGGAAGAAGGGTCAGGTGAAGATAGAGGCAGAGACTGGAGTGATGCTACCACAAGCCAAGGAGTGCCTGGGGCCACCAGCAGCTGGAAGAGGCTGGGAAGGATTCTCCTCTAGAGCCTTTGGAAGGAGCATGGCCCTGCTGATACCTTGATTTTGGATTTCTGGTCTCCAGAAGGGTGAGAGAATAAAAAAGATTTTAAAAGCCTCCCAGTTTGTGGTCATTTTTTACTGTAGCCACAGGAAATGAATACAGAGAGTTATCTGAGGACACATATTTCATTACTCCCCTCCCTGATTCACCCTGGAAAATAAAAATAGAACCTGCCTCAGTGCTGTAGTGTGGCATCCACATTCTGGAAACTTTGAGGAATTTCTGCTGGATTGTTGTTCCTGGGTCCAGGAGGAGCTCGCCTGCTGATTTGCTTGTGTAAAGAAACAGCTTGCTTGGGAGGTGTTTGGGGGTGATCTAAGTAAAACTCTACCAGTACTGTTCCACAGTCCCATAGCTGTAATTCCAAAATGTGAGTAGCTCTGAAAGAGCATGTTTTTTTTTTTCTTTTTTTTTTCCCCAATTGGCATCAAAACTGATTTGGCCATAAAATCCTAGCAGATCAGTGACTGATAATTTAAATAGTGATGTCACTGGGGATACTGGAGGAAAAGATCCTGTAGATGAAATGGTGAAAATGAGAGGGGTTAATTGCTGGCTTGGCCATACACAGATGTACATCTGTGAGTAAGAGATAGCTGTTTAGTCAATGACTGTTTAGACAGAAACACATGGTTATTGAGAGCCAAGGACCTAGGAAGAGGTTAAAAAAACCATCTTTCTGCTGCTGTTTCTCCACCTGAGCATGTCTCATCATTGACACCCATCTCCAACCTGGTCATGACAAAGGACCCCCGGGTGACATGAATGTTTCTTGTATGCATAGCTAGAGGTATTTAGCCTAGTTTGAATCAATATAGGATTGAAGTTATACTGTTTTCCTGAGCAAAAGTACTAGACTATTCATGCCCTATATCACATTTCCCCAACCAGTTTATACCAATATATGTTAAGTATGAAAAAAAAAAAAACACCCTCATAGATTTGCATTGTTTTGTCCTTTTTATCCCACGAACGTGATTCTTCCTGTGTCTTGCTGCAGGATGCATGTTTGGTTTCAAGTTCTTGCTTGAAACCTGACTGGGGTGTTCTGCAAAATGTGGTGGGCAAGGCCAGTGCTTCACCCAGAACCCGGAGGATCTGTCTTTAGAGGTTTTATTGGTGGATTTTCTACTCCCAGGGTGAGCACCTGAGGCCCTTTCTTGGAGGGCCACCCTCAGGCTACTGCAGTCCACTTTGTACCTACATAGCTGGAAGTGCTGAAAGTGCCTGAGAATTTATGACCTGCTGCCTCCCTGCCCTTAAGCAATGACTGAGGACAAGAGAATTTGAAAGCTCCAGCTTCCTTGACTTGGGCAGCAAAGTCTGAAGGTGTAACTTCCACTCCATGGTCACCCTACAAGATACTTTCCTCCGACAACTTTCCCTCTCCTGCCTCTACCTTTCTAAATTCTGAATTCTGAAACACAGCTGGCTTCCAGGGGTACAGAAAAGGAATTGAAAATCTGTGTCCCCTTCCTTGGAGAGGCTAGGATCGTCAGAGAGAGCAGGCCATGAAACCTTCAAGGGACTTATCTAGATGCCACCCTTATCTATGGGAAGCTCACCAGACACTGAAGGGGCACATGGCTTGGGAGCCACTCAAGGCATTGCATGGGTGTGGATGACCACACGGTGCATGGCTGACTCCCAGTGAGGACAACTTTTCCATACAATGAGTGGATGATCCAGCCTGGGTGATTCCTTGTTGCTGTCTAAAAAGCAGACAAGAAATTCTGGAGCACAATAGCTCATGACTTTGGAGTCCCACTGCTGTCCCTAACTGCCTGCTTTCAAAAGAGTAAAGTAACCTCATACTTATTTTCCAAAACATCTCCTTTCTTAATTTGGGTCAGAATGATATGGCCAGGGACCTTTATATTCTTTGACAGAACTCAGCTCAAAGCCCAATCTTGGACAAGCAAAGACCTTTTATAAAGATGTAGAAAAGGGGAAAACATTAGTGAACATATGAAAACTGGCATTTGCAAAGAAGATGGTCACACTGAGGATTATAAGGAATGAATACTCATACTATTATTACTATGTGATGCAGTAAAGAACTCTGGAAAACATGGACTGGGTAAGTAGCAAGGTTGAAGATAGAATAATCACTATGGTAATTGTCGTGAACAAAGCACAGATGAGATCAGGAAACCCTGCAAAGAGATGAAAACCTCTGCTATTGAAATAAGAACAAGAGTGAGGCAGTAAATATAGGTGACTTGAGAACTTCAATCAGTAAAATTATTAGCCTGAGTAATTCTCCCAGGAGTCAAAGTAAAAAGATGAGAGAGTAGATAAGAGTTGTGAACACTTACCCAGAAGATACAATGTACATGAAATTAAAATCCAAAAGGAGAAAAACAGCAAAACAATCAAATAAATACAAGACAACTTGCTTGAGTTGAAGAAACACACCTCTGTCTTTCCTGCATACTAGAAAAAAAAAAAAAAAAAAGAAAATCGTCTTAACCCATATTAGTGAAATTTTGGATATAAAGAATAAAATAATCATAAATACCCAGGATCACAAGGACAAGTTAACTATCAACAAACCAAATGCATAATTTTCTAAATCAGCAGTATCAAAAGATAATGGCAGTGGGGGACGGATGTGGCTCAAATGGTTGGGCGTCTGTCTCCCATATGGAGGGACCTAGGTTTGATCCCTGGGACCTCCCGGTGGGGGAAAAAAAAAAAAAAAAAAACACATTTAGGGGGACAGATGTGGCTCAAATGGTTGGGTGTCCGTCTCCCATATGGAGGGACCCGGGTTCGATTCCCGGGACCTCCCGGTGGAAAAAAAAAAAAACACATTTAGGGGGACGGATGTGGCTCAAATGGTTGGGTGTCCGTCTCCCATAAGGAGGGACCCAGGTTCGATCCCCAGGACCTCCCGTTAAAAAAAAAAAAAAAAAAAAAAGATAATGGCAGGGAGCAGATGTGGCTCAAGTGGTTGAGCGCCTGCCTCCTACAGGGAGTCCCAGGTTCGGCTCCCAGTGCCTCCTGAAAAAACAAAAACAAACAAGCAAAAACAAAATGAAAAAACCAACTCGGAAGCCGATGTGGCTCAGCAGTTGAGCTGGCCACACACAAGATCCTGGTTTCAATCCCCAGCCTCTGCTACCAAAAAAAAAAAAAAAAAAAAAAAAAAAGGTAATGGCATAGTGACTACCAAGTTTTGAAGGGGAAAGATTATGACCCAAGCAAGCAGATGGTCCTTCTGAGGACAGGGCCACCTTAGAACTTCTAGGAGCCCTCAGCACTTTTCCCTTTGTGTGCCCCTTCCTCCATAAAAAAATTAAAAATTATATTTATAAAAACTCACAGAACCTAGGCTGTATCATATTCATTTTTTCCTTCTTTTTAAAGAAAATATATGCCTGAGCCCTTGACGCTATGCATAATGGGGGAGTTGGCACTGGTGGCAACAAAACGTCTTGGACCTGCCACAGAGTTCCAGAAATTTCAAAGCCTGTTCAAAGACTATAAACTCTCCCTGAAAAGCTTGAATAAGCTTTCTAGCTGCCCTAGAAATATAATCATCTCAAGAATGAGGAAGTAAACAGAACTGGCAGTGAACAAAGAACCTTATTAAGACATAAAAATAATAATAATTAACATGATTATAACTGTTCCAACATAAAGAGTTATTTCTTAAAGAGGAATTAAAATCTATTAGCTAATATGGATTTAAAATCCAGATTATTAAAACTAAATATAGAAATTTGTGAAAGCGAGTAAGAAAAAGTAAAAAGACAAGCTAAATATTGTTGTTCACAGGTTAAGGCTTATTGATGCCATTTATTTTTATTTTATTATCTTATTTTTATTTATTTATCCCCGCCTTGCTGCTTGTTCTCGCTGTGTCCATTTGCTGTGCATTTTTTTCTGTGTCTGCTTGTCTCTCATTTTTGCGTCATCTTGCTGCGTCAGCTCACCGCACCGCGAAGGCCGGCTTGCCTTCACCAGGAGGCCCCGGAATCAAACCCGGGGCCTCCCATATGGTAAACAGGAGCCCTATCAATTGAGCCACAGCCGCTTCCCTGATGCCATTTATTTTTAATATTGATAATTAGA
Source organism: Tolypeutes matacus (assembly GCA_026826555.1). NCBI lineage: Eukaryota > Metazoa > Chordata > Mammalia > Cingulata > Chlamyphoridae > Tolypeutes > Tolypeutes matacus. Next base: position 7,996,167 of record JAKSZT010054540.1, read on the forward strand.
TAAAAAGAATCAGAGAGAAAAAGGAATTTTATAAAATATCATGTACAATTATGATAATTTGAATTCTCTATAAAATGTATGCTTTATAGAGAAATATATCTATGAGCTAAATTATCTCAAGGAACTCAATAAATATAGTAGATGAATATCTAGGTAAAAATTAAGAAATTTTCTTCAGAGTATTTCTTTCTAAACATCTCCAAAATCAGATAGATTTATGAATTCTTTCAAATTTCAATGAAGAATCACTATTATTGACTTTAAAATATGACCAAAAAAAAAAAAAAAAAAAGAACAAAATAAGACAACACAACACTCTCACGTATAAATATATAAACATCTCAAATAAAAGACCACATCCATATTTTGAAGTGATAAAATAGTAAATGCATGAGTGATTTAATATTCACACCAATAAGACAAACAGTAAGAAAAGAGTGGCCATTTAAACAGATACTAAAGCTCATTTCATAAATTTGAGCAACCACGTCTAATAAACTTTTAGAAAATTAGGAATGGATACTTACATGATAAAGTGTTTTTCCATAAAATCTCCTGCAACCAAACTTTACACTGAAGCATTACTGGTATTCCCATTAAATTCAGGAACATAAGAAAGCATTTTAGAAATAATGTATGAAGGAGTCATCCCAGGCTCCTTTTACTCTACCAGGGGAGTGGAGGGGGTGGGAAAAAACTAACAATAGTAATCTAAACTGAGTTCCAAGGCAGGAGGAACAGAACTCTGTAGGCAAAATGGGAAGTTTTTTAACCTCTTTACTCCTTCAATCAAAGCCAGAGCTCCTGGCACTATAGCCCAATTGTATGTTCTTGAATTTTTCAGTGGTCCTTGACTTCAGATCAAAAGTTTGAGGGCCCAAGGCAAGAGTACAAACAAAAACCCACATACCATTTTTTTTTTTTTAAAAGTGATTTTATTTTATTTTTTATTTCCTTACCCCCACTCCGTCCCCATCTGCTCATTTTCTTTCGGAGGCCCTGGGAACTGAACCCAGGACCGCTCGTGTGGGAGGCGAGTGCCCAACCACTTGAACCACTTCTGCTCTCTGCTGGTTGTGGCATCTTGCTGGTTGTGGTGTCTTGTTGGTTGTGTCATCTTGCTCACTGTGGAATCTGCTCGTCTTCTTTAGGAGGCACCAGGAACCCAGCCTGGGACCTCCCATGTGGGAGGCGGGCACCCAATTGCTTGAGCCACATCTGCTCTCCCCGTATACCATTTGACCAAAGGTTAAGTTATAAATCAAGCTAACAAGCTATTAATGTTCTATACTACTTTAAACACATATACCTTCCTGATGACCTGGGAGGCCAGGTTCAAATTTAGAGTTCTCAGACTCTTTGTGGTCACATGTCAAAACAAGGAGGCACCGGGAACGATGGCCCGGGCCTGCCTGCCTCTTTTCTGCTCACCTCATTCTTCATCGTATGCTTTAAGGAGCTTACGTGCTCACAGGTAGAAACCCTGAGTCCGAGCTTTGTCCACATCCTTCTCTCCTGCCCCTTGGCCACCCCTTGAGTATAGGCATGGTCACACTGGCAGCACGGTCCATGCTTAGGACAACAGAAATGGGGAAGAGGCACACACTGGACATGGACTTGGGGCTTTTGTGGGCAAGGAATTCTGGGTTCCCAGGTTCTCAGAGTGTGGTCCAGAAGTGGGATGGGGGGTTCAGGTGGGGATATTGTTTTGGTCTCAAAGACTCCTTGTTCAGGGAAGGACACAGATAAAGCACAGAGCCCAGAACTAAAATATTGGGTTATGGATTTGTGTGCTGAATTCCTCGTTTATGACTTCAGCAAGGCACCTAAACTCTGAGATTCATCTTATTTATGGGAATACTAATATCTGCCTTTTCAGTTTCTGTGATGATGAGTTGACATTTTTTTTTATTTTATAAAAACACTTTTTAAATGCTCTAGCTCTATAAATGTGATGGGATTACTATCTTTCATTAACACTTCCATGACTCTTGCACCAAGGAATGGTTTGTGGTAGGATTTGCTCATGCCCTGATGTTCTCTCAAAAGACAAGTCACCTTTTCTAGCTTCTTATGCTTTTCTATAGATCTATTCCTTAATTTTTTTTCTAAAAACTATATATTTTAGTTTCTTCCAAACAGTTTTTGGGAATGAGTTCCATACATTGGTTACTCGTTGTGTGTAAACGTTTTTTGTCACCAGGATGTTGATGGGATCTTCCCATTTAAGATATTTTCTTAACCCCAGAGGGAACAGTGGTTAACTCATGATTTTTTTAAGGCCACCCACAAGAATGATTTGAGAACAAATGAACTCACACTTTAAATGAATCCTGTACATTTACTAAAGGTTAAACTAAAGTAAAATGCATAAAATATTGGTATAGGTGCAACCTGGGAGTAGTAAAACTAACAATCCTTCCTCATAAGGGTAACAGGGAAGCTACATATATGGCTAAGGAAGCATCTCTCTCCTAGTCTGTTTCCTTTTGTCATTTTTTAAGGGTCCTTTAAAATTGGGATATAAATTATATAGTAAGTGGAGAATGTCTACAACTGCAAGCAATACAGTTCCATCCATCTGCCCCATGGGACCTAAGTCCCCTCTTAGTTGGAGGCAGAGTGGGCATCACTATCCCCAAATCCTCAAGACTGAGGAATGAACAAACATGAGGGGGGAAAGCAACTATGGACTAAAGTAGACTTACTATTTTTCTAGCAATGGAAGAACTTGTATCATTGATATAAAGGCAGTGGCCCCCAGAGGTTCTGAGAGGAGGGAGAGGGAAGAAAATGTGCCAACATGGGGGCATTTTGGGGACATTTTGATTGTCCTGCATAACATTGCAATGATGGATACAAATTGTGTGGGGCAAAGACTAAGCTACAAAATAAACTATAGTCTATGGTTAGTACAATACTTCAATATGTGTTCATCGATTGTAACAAATGTGCCACATTAATGAAAGATGTTAATGTAGGAAAATGTGGGAGGGAGAGAGGGTGGGGTACATGGGAATCCCCTATATTTTTGATGTAATATTTATGTAATCTAAAGCTTCTTTAAAAATAATAAAAAAATTAATTAAAAGAAGGATAGGGTCACATGTAAAAAATTAAAATAGTAAAATGTGAAATTTGATGGGTTTTGTCAAGTGTTTCACATCCATGTAACTAATCAAATATTGAACATTCCCATCCCTCTAGATTAGAGTTTCTCAACCCTATTGTCTCACTATTGACATGTGGGACAGATAATTCTTTGTTGGCGGGGGGGGGGGGGGGGGGGGGGGGTCCTGTGCATTGTAGGATACTTAGCAGTGGCTTTGGCCCCTACCCACAAGATTCCAGTAGCATGAGAATCAAAATGTCTCCAGACCTTGCCAAATGCTCCCAGGGTGACAAACGTTTGAGAACCACTGCCATAGAATATTCCTTTGTGGTCTTTTCCAATCAATGCCTTTCCTTCCCAGAGGTAGCCATTCTTTGGTTTCTGTCTCTCTAGATTAGTTTTGCCTGTTCTTGAACTTTATATAAATGAAAGCACACAATGTGTACTCTTTTGTGTCTGGCATCTTTTGTTCAACATAATGTCCATGAGATTCATATTTATCGTTGAGTTTATCAGTTCCATTATATCAATATAATGGAGTTTGTTATCCATTCTCCTGTTGTTGATCATTGGCGCTGATTCCTGTGTTTGGCTATTATGAGCAAAGCAGCTGTGAACATTTTTGTACATGTCTTTCTGAAAGCATATGTATTCATTTTGCTTCAGTAAATACATACCCAATTGAAATGGTGGGCAATTGTTTAATTCTATAAAAAACCGCCAAACTGTTTTCCAAAATGTTTTTACCATTTACACTCTCACCAACAGTACATGAGAATTGCAGTTGTTCTCCACATTCCTCAACAGTCAGTGTTGTTGGACTTTTTAATATTAACCATTTTAGTGGCTCTGTGTCATATCATTATGGTTTTAATTTGCATTTCCCTAGTGACTAATGATATTGAATATATTTTAGATGCTTACATCATATATATATCATATATATATCTGATAAAGGTCTCATATCTAGAATATATAAAGAACTCTTTGAAATCAATAATAAAAGAAACAATCCAATAAAAATGGGCAAGAGACTTGAACAGACACTTCACAAAAGATATGAATGTCATAGATTTGTATCTTTTTCTGATTCATGCTGGTCACTTCTGTTGGATGTTGCTCTTGTTTAACATTGGTACCTAGTATATGCTGAAGACTTGGCAATGTTGACTCCATTATTCTTCAATATTAACCCATTTAATTCTCAAAACAACCTTATAAGGTATCATTATCCCCATTTACGGAGGAGGAAATTGAGATGGAGTGAAGCTAAATGGCTTGTTCAAAATCACAGCCATTCAATGGAGAAACCTGCATTCCAGTTCAGGGAGCCTGTCGGCAAGCTCTTAACCATTAACTGTGCTTCTCCTTACAAGGCGAATGCTCTCAGTGCAAGAGATCTCAACCTCTGGTGAGTTTCTAAGGTTTTATAAATACAGGAGCATTGGGTTTTAGTTACCCACAATGCAGAGTCTCTATTGTTATTTTCATAGCTATTTCTATTACTGATGGCTGTTATGCAATTTTGAGTAGGGGTGGTACCCTTAGAAGCTGTGACTTGGAAGCCCCCCCCTGAGTAAGACAGTGATTTTCAAGTCCCTTCTAACCACTTTGCTCTTTGTGGTTCTGAGAAAGGATAGTCTTCTTTTAGGAAAAAAAGGTCTCCTGAAAGATTTGTCCACTCTCCCTCAAAACCTTTTTCTCCACAGCATTTCCCAATATCCCTATTAACTCCTTTTCTTTCTCCTATCCCCTTTCATCTGTAGTGGTGGGGTTAAGAGCTACCTGCCTGCAGCAAAATTCTTACAAGGCTTTACTGCTTTCTTCTTCCACACCCACTGCATGGACCACAAATACACCGTTTCATTTGAAACTACTGTTACGTTCCTCGTATCACTATAAAAAAGATTTTGCAAATATGACTCCTTTCAATATTCTCTTACTTTGGAATTTGCATTATTTTTATAAAGCAATATTTAGATTTGCACTTAGCAAAGACTAATATGTATAAATATACCTATATGTTTGTGTATAATCACAAACTAGATTCATTTAAGTGCAGAACACTCTTCCTCTAATTAATCCAGCAAACATTTATTGAGTACTTGCTACATGCCAGGCACTGTGGGGGAGAAACAAATGGAGTACAATGTAGAACCTGTCATCAAGATGATTGAAACATCTGGCTGTATACACTAAAGGCCAATTACGGTTGTGTTTCAAAAGTTCTTTGCTGGTGAGGGAAGTAGAAGTAGCAGGGTCAGCTTCACGGTGGATATGGTGGGAACAGAATTTCATGATGCAGGTATTGAGCTGGGCTACCCTGTGCCAGCAGAGGAACTAGACTTTGAGAGATTGGTTGGATTTAAAATAATGCCAACTGGCAGACATAAGGCAGCATCACACGTACATGGAAGTGCATAGTCAAAGCTCTGGACCAAATTGTCCAGTTGGCATTAGCCAAGGTCAAGAGCTAGTAGATACAAAAAAAGTAGAAAGGAACTGGTGCTGTCAGCCCAGAGGGCTGAGTGTTGGCCAAAGGCATGTTTCATTGCAAATACCCACAGACTATTTCTACTCTCTCCAAACAATAGGAAGTGAGAAGTAGAAATGGACTTTGCACATCTTCCAGGTTCCCTTCTTCCAGGGTCACATGAGAATATTACAAGTCTTGAAAATTCAAGAGGCAATTCAAGTGTCAATTAAAATACTGATGATGGGAGCCCTCTCCAAGTAGGCACATTCTCTAGTGATAAAGGTGCTGTTGAAAAAGTCCCCCGGGCTTCTTCTTCTGATGCAGACTTTATCTTCTTTTTTGGCCTTTCTTTATTTTTCTTTTTAGTATTTTGGAAGAAGTGTTGGCATCTGAAAGTTTTCATAAAATAATAAGTGCCACGCAAGTAGATATGGTACAGGAGTCAGTTTTGTGCTTAGGATAGCATGCAAAAGTGTCTGGGCTTCCCCAAAACTTGTTCTAAAGGTCCTCTCATTCTAAAGGAGGTACGGCTTGGAGTTGTAGGAGAGCTATGCATCCACAAACACATATTTACAAAAGTGTATGAACCAAATGCTATGATAGATGGCAGAAGGGATGAGGCGATAAAATTTGGCCCAGGAGCTGGGAAATGCTTCCATGTTAAAATGACACTTGGGTTCAGATTTGGAGGAGAAGCTGGTTATTGCCAGATGAAGAAGGGGATGGGGGACATTCTTGGTAGGGGGCATCCCCAATATGTGTGGGGATACTGAGTTTGAGCAACATGAGTGGGGAAGCAGGGAGAGCCCTGAGGTTATATCGTCAGAGTTCTTCTCCATGAAAAAGGACTTGGACTTGCTCTTCCAAGTCTTGGGGAGATGCTGAAAATGCTACAAAGTGAAAAATAATGAGAACAATGTTTTGCATTGACACTGGCAGCAGAGAGAGGCCTGGACTCATGGCAGGGGCTGGGGGTGATTACTTGGGAAAGATATTTAAGGGGCGATTAAGTGACAGTGTTGTTTGGTGAAGAGCATGGGCTCTGACTCCTGACTTCTTGGGTTTGAGTCCTGGCTCTGCCATTTATTGTCTGCCTATTCTTGTGCAAGGAACCTACCTCTCTGTGCCTTGGTTTCATTAGCTATAAAATGGGGATAATAGCCATAGCTATTCAGAGCAGTGCATCTCAAACTGGAATATGTGTACAAATCTGCTTGCTAAAATGCAGAGTCTCATTTAGTTGACCCGGAGGGGATGGAGCCCAAGATGCTGCATCCCCTAACAAGCTCCTGGAAGGTGGTCATGCTGCTGGGCCATGGACTGTGTTGTGAGTCTCAAGGCTTTTAGTGGTTGTTTTGAAGTCAATATCGCTAAGTGCAGAAAAGAAACACTAAGAGCAGCGCCTGGCATAAGAGAGGTAGCTAGTACTTTGATCTCTAAGAAAGACTAAAAGTATTTCTCAATGACTGCTTTACAAGTGCTTCACACACTAGAAAGTTCTCTAAAAGACAATGACTTGGTACCTCATATCCCCTTTCTGGCCAGCTATCTGCAGAGAGGGTCATTGCAGAATGGGAGGGATTCAAGGCATCCAGCCCCAGGAAAGGTTTACAAAAATCGCTACAGCTCTTTGAGGTCTTGCATAAGATTGGGAGACAGGCCCCAGCATGACTTGGCCTTTCCTTTCTGAGTAGAAGGCAAGGTTTCCATGTGCCAAGAGCTCCAGGAAGAGATGGACCATCTGTTGAGGACTCTTCAAATTCTGGGGTTTGAGACCAGCAGAACCAGGACCTTGAATGGCCTAGCTTTCTCCTTTGCAGGAGTTTTAGCTGCAGTTTCTGTTTGGGTTGGGATAGGCTACCTGCTGGCTTTCTCTCAGAGTATCAAGGGCCATGGATGAACAAGCATGGGCTTGAATTTTGCAGAGAAATTAGGAAAAAACGAGGCCTCTAAGCCCGGATAACAAAGAACAAACCAATCAAAGAAACTTCATAAATTGGTAAATATTTTTGTGAGTGAGCTTCTGGCCAGCAAAGAAAAAATGCTTGATATCCCTCCCCACACCCTAGCTTCCCTTCATTTCCCTGCCCACTCCCCTCAGCTATTCCCTCTGCTGTGAAGAATAAGCTCCCTGTGGGGTGTCAAGAGTGGTTCTCTAGTGAAGAATGTCGACAAAGGGACTTTCCAAGCATTATTTTAAAAGTCATCATACATGAAAAGGAAACTTTTATTTTAAGCACACATTCCGCAAAGCATGGACACTTGATTCTTTGTGAAAAGTCAGAGCAGTTGAAAAGAAAAGGGAAAAAAAAAATCCCACTAAGTGAAATTACAAGTAGCTCCAGAGATTTGTGACAGAGATCATTTCTCTAAGGCATTTCTGAGACATGTAAGCAAGAGGGGACCAGGGATAACTCAGGCTGGAAACTTGGCTTATTTCCCAACAGCCTCATTGGAAAATTGTGATTTGCTTAGCTGTGTTACCTGCACCAAGTCACTCGAGCCTTCGTTTTCTCACCTGCATAACGTAGGAGATTAAATGAAAGATTTGCTGCGAGTGCTCCTAACACAGGTTGCCTGGCACATTCTAGGCACTCCAAAAATGTTTGTTGAATGAATGAATGAATGGATGAATAGATGAAACAGCAGACGGGCTGCATTTTGTGTAGGAAAACCCTGTGTACGTTTTAAGGTGAATTTTCATTGCCGCTTTCTCTAAGAAGCAATGCATGCTTTCCCTCCCAACCTTGCCCAGACTGGGTGTGGTCTCCACCCCTGCATTCCATTAATATACCAGCCACTGTGCCACGTGCTGGAAGGCTTTATTCCAGTCCTCATGCCAATCGTGAAGAACTCTTCCCATTTTATAGGTAAAGAAACAGGCCCAGAGAGCTTATGTTTTTTGTTTTTTTTTTTTCTCAAGGTGAGCAATTAATTGGCAAGTCCAGTGTAAGAGCACTTAGGGCTGGATATTCCCAAGGCCTCTTGTCCCTCGGGAATCCTAGCGACCACACGCTCTTCCCTTCCTGGAGACTGCAAGCTCCTGGAAGTCAGGGCTTTGCTGATCTGTTTCTCTCCATGGCTCCTTGTCAAATCCTCTGAGCAAAATGGCCTGGAGTGTGTGTGGGGTCATCTTTTAGGGCATCTATGTAGTTTATGCTTCTGTTTTGGGGTAAACAACATTTCTACTCCAGCTCACGTAGAACCCGTGCTTCCTATGCCCTGTGCCAATGACCCCAAGCCCTAGCGGGTGCTCATGCTCCAATCTGCCCTTTTGGGGAGACACTCCGCAGTGGCGTGTGTCACTCTTGCCATTCTTCCATAATGCAAGCAGCACACATAAAGGGGGAACTGCTGGCAGTGAGGAGCTTAAAAAGAAATCTCAGAAAACTGGAACTCTTTATCTCCTGGTTAACATTTGATTACGGTGTGAAAAATCTTACTTTCACCAGAATAAGAAAAACAAGGCAGAGGCCTTGAAAAGGCTTACAAGGAATCGCTGCCCCAGCAGCTTCCCATTCACTCTTCGGTTTATAGACAGAATTTTACTCTCAGGGCTGCCCTTTCAGTTGTCTTTGTTCGGCCTTTGCCTACCACATCTTTCTCAGAACCACTCTATCGAAGAACCCCACTCAATTTCCAACCTTTCCTTCTTGAAACTCCCTCCTCCCTTTTCTTCCATGATACTTCCGGCTCTCCTTCTGCATCTCTGCTTCTCCTAAGTCCACCTTCGTGTCCTCTGTCAGGTGATGGACTTCCCCAGAGCGACGGCCCCAGTGCTTTGGTCACTCCTCTCTTCTCGGCTCAGCTCACATGTGACCATCGTGCTTACAATAAATTGGTTACCCCATGCATCCTCCAGACCGGTCTCCTGAGGCCCAGCCCTGTATCCCAGGGGCATCCTCGTACCTGGATCCTTTCACCTCGCTATTCCGTGGGCACGTCAAACTCGGTGCCCCCAGTCGAACTCCTGATCTTCACCCCTCAAATCTTCTCTTGCTTATCTATGTTTTTTTTGTTCTGTTCGTGAGTAGTACCACTGTCTACTATGCCCCAAAGCCAGAACATGAACCAATTACCTAAATAAAGTCCATATCAAATACCTATTAGGTACCCGTGTGTCAGTTGTCTGAAAATGTGCATGCTCATTGGAGGGAGAGAGGAAGACACGTCCCTGCCCTCAAGGAGCTCACAGTCTAGTGGGGGAGGTAGACATGCTGGTACAGGGGGGCAGGACGCTGGGGCCTGCGTGGTGGGCTGGAGTCATGGCCAAGTCCACAGAGGAGGACAGGAGAGCAGCCGTCCACCCTGCCTAGGGAGGCCTCTCTGAGGAAGGGGCAGTGTCTTCTGTGCACTAGAAGTTTCATAGCAGTTGCTTGAGTTGAAGTTTGTGAGCCCAGTTTTCAGTATTGGTCTGGGGATGATAGAATTTGAGGGGCACCCTCTATCAGAGGTTTGGGTGCTGGGGAGATGGGTGCCTCGGATGCTGCCTCAAGGCTGAGGGTGACTAGAGAGGAGAGTAGGAGGCCCATTTGGCTCACCAGGAAAGGAATGGTGGGGAGTGGAGAGAAAAGAGAGCCAGCTCCACTTCTGAATTTTTTCCCTTTTGATGTAGATCCCCATATCCTACTTCAGGAAGACAGCAGTTTTTTTTATTGTTTTGTTTATTTTTTGTGTTTTTGTGTTTTTTTTTCCCCTTGTTTTCTTTTCTATTTTTTTCCCTTCTATTTTACTTTTTAGTTTAGTTTTTTTTTTTTTCACCTTAATTTACAGCTTCATAGAGCTCTGTGGGAGCTACTTAGAGCCAAATTTGCAGACAACTGAATGACACCTTTTTTTCCCCCCTGTGGTACGCCTTTCCCAGACTTCTCAGTTTACTAAATCCAGAAGAAGATGAGTCTGCTTCTCCTTTAAAATCCAGCATTTTTTTTTTTTGCAGGAGAGGTCTCCAGAGGACATGAAGACCATGCCTCCCATTTTACAGAGGAGGGCGTGAAGCCCGGGGGGCGTCCCTTGCCTGGAACAGACACGTGGCCTGTGGCTGACAAGGCTGGGACTCGGACCCTCAGTTCTCTCGTCTAGGTTACTCTTGACAGCTGGCGAGACCAATGTCTGTCGGTGGCGTGCTGGGCTCCGCACCCCTGCGCTTCCTGTGCAGCCCCACCAGGAGGGGGCCCGGAAGGCACTTAAGTAACTGGAGTCCCCGGCAGAGCGTGGTAAGGTCTGAGAGAAAATCAGCGCGGGTGATGTGTACCCCGAGGGGGAGGCATTTCTTCCCACATAGGGGAAGCTTCTGGAATATTAATAGGCCTCATTTATTGAGTTCTTACCATGAGCTCGGCGTAGGCCAAATGATGAATGGACACATATAATCCTTAGACCAACCCTGTGGAATATGAACCACTTTTGCTTTACAGAAGAGGCGACTGAGGCATGCAGTGGAGCTGCATATTTCATTGCAGTGCCAAGGTTCAAACCTGAAGCCATCCCTCCCCCTTACCTACTCTGCTCCCCGGCCTCTGACAGAGGTAGCCCTGACATGACCAGGACATTAACTCCTCCTGTCTTGATGCCAATTCCCTCTAGGTTTCTGGTTCTTTCTCAAGAAGATGCTAACTCGCCCTCTTGATTGACCCCTTCCTTTCTGTCTCCACATCGTTTCTGCCCATGTGGCAACTCAGCTTCTCTTTCTCCTTGCTGCCTGTTCCTGTAACTCTCAAAGATCACTGGGACTTCCTTTGAGCCAAGTCCTCAGACTCCTTGGTTTCTAGGCAGCTTGTCCTCTGGCTCCTTCTAGGGGCTCTGCCTTGCCTCTTGTTTCCCTCTTGCCCCGGGTGTGGCAGTTCACAAACTATTTTCACCTCTATTATATCACAGGTGACTTCCCGGCTTGGAAAACTCTTTCCTGGTTTCCCCCTTTGGGCCAAGCTTGGCGTGTGTGATCCTGCTCGCCTGTCCACCACTGATAGGCAGGAGTAGACATTTGACCCAGAAGGTAATGGATCTCTGGGGGGCCACAGCTGCCCAGAGTCTCTCACTGGAGAATTTGAGTTGAGAAATACAGACTGTACCTGGACTTGGCTGTACTTTGCAGTCTTCTGGGGGCAGAGATAGTGCCATGAGCTCCCCAAGACTGCAAATATGGAGAGCAGGAGCCACGAAAAAAATTACAGAAGGGAGCCGAAGTTCTGGGGCAAGTGGGCCTCAGAGACTCTGCAAGCCCTGAGTGAGAAAGATGGAGGGGCAGCTACTGACTTTGTTTGGTGATAGACTCTTTTCTGCATAAAACAAAGCCCTCCTTTGCTTGTGCTAGTCTGGTTCCTTTTTTTTTTTTCAACCACCAACCAAAACCATCCCCATGGCACCATGTTTTCCCCTGACTGCGATTTATTCCAGAGAAAGTCATTCTGTCCGGGTGGATCTTTGCTACACCCTGGGATGTTACGCCTAAGGCATTTGCAGGTCCTTGGCTTCTGTCTGGTGACTGCCAGGATCTCCGGGAGAGAGTGCCTTTTCTAAGGGAGAGGCAGTTTCATCAGAAAAACAGCATCAGCCAGTGGGTAATTGGCCCGACCCTGCGAAGAGAAGGCTGTGATGTCTCAGAGGGTGCCTTCTCCCTGCTTCCGCTTCATTCTAGAAAGTGGAGGCATATGTACAAGACTCCAGGAGGTGGGGCCACCAGGGGGTCTTCCATTTGGATGGCCAGAGAGATGCTTTCCCAAACTTTGTGTTGCTGAGCAGGCAGAGGGTCTGGTGTGGCCCGGCAGAGGTGGCAGCGGGGCCAGGGATTAGTTGCAGAGTCAGAAGTTTGGGCAAAGAGGGCCCTGCAGGGGCTGTTTCAGGTCATTTGGAGATGATTATGGTGGAAGGAGAAGAAGGCTTCCTAACACAGGCACTTTACAGTTTTCTTAAGACCGGCTCCCGAGCTTCCAGCCCCTGCTCGGAGGCAACCTCCAAGGACTCCCAGGCGGAAGACTCTTGGGGGCCACTGTGTGCTGGTGTGGAGGGAAGAGGGGGCGCGGAGGTGGGAGGAGCAGAGGTCAGAGTCAGATGCAGCCTCAGACGTGGCAGGCCACGGGGCTCTGGAAATCCGAGTGAGGAGGAGGGTATGGGTCCTTGGGTTCTGCGGGAAAGATCGACGGAACAGGCATCACAGTGAATCGGGAAAAAGTTTTGAGTGCAAAATATCCCGGGGGAAGGATTGGAAACCAAGTTTTCTGTCCTGGTGAAGAGGACCCCAACTGAAGGCTTCTTGGAGGCTTAGATGGAGCAGATCAGAGAGAAATCCCAAGGTGGAAGCGTATAGGTGGAGGCTGTGAGGCAAGAGAAAGCGGGCAGGCGGGTCGGGATGCATCTGGGCATTTCTGCCCTTGACTTTCCGCTTTTTGTCCTTTTAGTTTTTCCCTCTCTTTCATGCTCTGTTCAGTGGGCATCCTTTTTGGCTTCGAACTTTCTAGCTTTATCTTCCGGATTCCGAACTATGGTCAGGTCTGACCAACAGCTTCATTGGGTGGGTTTGAGTTTAAAAACCAAAAAGGCAGCCAAAAAATTGTAGCTCTCCAGGGTCTGCGATGCCTGCCCGACCTTGACAAACGTCCTTAATGTTGGGTAGGAACCATCACTCATATATCAGAGTCATTTGTAATTAGCATCTTAAGGTTTTATTCCAAATGAAGTGATTAGAGCCTTTGCTTTTGCTAGAGGCCAACATCTCCCTGGTTTCATAGGAATTTACTTCGTAAACACTGCTTTCTGAGCTAGATATAAATTCCTTCTAAATTTTTGCATAACAATCTTGTCCCCATTCCAACAGGGTTCATTAGTAACAGTCCTTTAGAGAGCTGGTTCCAATAAAATCTGTCAACTCAAGCTTCGTTTTGTTCCTATCCTTTATGGAAAAAAAAAAAAAATATATATATATATATATTATATATATATATTATATAATATATATATAGTTGATTGGATACTGTTTTGTCCTCTAGAAAAAGAGAAAATTGAATCAAACTGTTCGATTGTCTTTATTATATTTAAATTCTCTCTCTACTGACAATGTTCTAATCAGCATAAACCCCAAGACTGGAGTATCCACTTTTAGGTAACTCATAGCCAATAAAACCTCACTCCCAGCCCTCCTGCATCAGACTTCTCTAAGCCACTTGCTAACTGGAAGAGGAGGGTGTCATGCTTGCCTTGTGCTGGCCCCTGGGAGGCATATGGATTTTTCTTAGATCCTTGTGTGTCTTCAGACTTAAGACTGTGAACTCCTTGGGGACAGGGACCCCTGTCTGGTCCACTTCCTTTCCCTGCACCTGACCCATCGTGAGTACTCAATCAATGTTGGTGAAATGAAAATTGCTTTGAAAATGCCACACTTTCTTGCTTTGATGCCCTGCCTTCCTGCTTCAGAGTGCATTCATTTTTAAATATAACATTTAAATACAAAGAACAGCTTTCGACCGTGACCATTGGGCTCTGGCTGGTGTGGGAAGGCAGGCTGAGGCCACTGGGAAGCACTGGGATGGCTAGAGGAGACCCTAGAGGTCATCAAGCTCCCAAACCCCTAAGTTACTTACATTGGAAACAAAGGGACCCAGACAGTTTCACAGTTTCTGCGAATATATTTTTTTTTCTCAGATATTCTGGCAAAAATACAACCTCTGACACAACCTGGAGTATTTGCACCCAAAGCTCTAAATATCGGGCAGACAAAGACCCAGGCTAGAGAATTTCTCCTTTCTCAAATTCTTCAGACCTCTATCTTTCATCACCTTCCTTCGTTCAGAGGATGATGAGAGAGAGAGAAGGAGGATCTTTGTGCCTGTGTCACCAGGTCATTAGAGAACGGAGTCCTCCTTTTGGCCCATCTGGATATATGGCAATCCTTTGAGGCTCTTGGCAGTGCAAGGGGTGGGGTTGGGGGTTCGAAGGGGGAAGCAGCAGCCTGAGTTGCCGCCCAGGACATGGCCTCTGATTGGCTCACAACCATCAGCAGTTTCAGCAGCTCGGGCTGGACCTCCTTACTATTGGCCTGGAAGCACTTCTGTCCCAGCCTCCAGGGGGCAGAAGGCAGCCTCGAGCTATTGAGTGTTTTATGACAAGATGCTAGAGAGGAGACATCCAGCATCAGACCATAGAAGCCTAGGCTTGATAGGAGGACCAAAATTTATCAAAGTCAAGTTCACGGGAAAAGAAACCTAGGGTCCCACCCCATGATATTTGGCCTTGAGAAAGCAGGCCATGATGGAGCGGGCCTGCGCGGTGGGGTGCATCAGCTTGTGGGTGCCCAAGACTACCTTCTTCCAGGTCACTTCATTCTGCCCCCACTTCCCGTCTCCATCTCCAATCACTGCAACAGCAGATCAGCCACTGACCCGGGTGTCTGCTGGATTATTGCTGACCATGGAGGCCATCTAAGAGTCAGGGGGCCAGAGAATGCTCAGAGAGCCAGGAGGAGGGAAGGCTGGCTCCCTGCAACGAGAGGGACCATGACGTTAGCCTTCTTACCCACCAGGTTGGTGGGCTAGCTCTGAGCAGAGTTGGTTGATCTTTTGTTCATGGGCCTGAAATATTAAGCAAAGTGCTGAAATGCTCCTTTTTATTCCCATCCTTCTTAAGGCAAAAGAGAGAGCCTTGAGCCCTGAGATGAAAACCCTGGAGTAAGGAGGCGAGTGTCCACCACACACACACCCCCCTCCTGGACATGTCTGAATGGCAGGTGACAATATCTGTGCATTTGATTTTACAGTTATGGCTCTTTGTATACACATACACACAATCCCAGGTTAGAGGCCTCATACTTTTTGAATTATAAAATGGTACAACAGTCCATAGTGTAAGCTCAGAAAACAAGTGCTTTATTTGCTAAACTAAGCCCCGTGAAGGTTTTTAACTATTGATGATGGATGTGAAATATGAATCAAGTTCTACCTTGTCCAGAGTTTCTTTATTGATTTAATGGGAAATTTGAGCACCCCAAGAGGCCCTTCTCTGAATTACCAGGCATGGTGCTTAGAATTTGTGGGTGAAAGTGTGATGAATTAAAGATAATTTTCAGAGCATCCTTAATTTGATGTATAGAGGAATAGAAATATTTATATATATAAGATAAATTACTCAAAACAAAGTCCATTTGACAACTAAAAAGCTTATTATGCTTTGAGTTGCAAATACAAAAATAGGTTTTAAACAAAGGGTGATAAGAAAGAGGACTGTCAAGGACAGGGATCTCCAGACTTCCAGAAGGAAAGGTTGGCCCAGGGCTCTGGCTTGGTGGGAAATGCTGTAAGGATGCTGTTAAAATGGTCCCCTGTTCTTGGGGCAGGGTGGCATGGGTGGGTGTGGATGTATCCAAAGAAAAATAAGGGCACACGAATAAGAAACAGGGTCAATATCATCCTTTGTAGTTTACAGAGTCTCATGAGAGAGGAAAGGGGAAGAGGAGAGAATTGGGGAGGAAAGAGATTCATCCAGACACGAGCAGAAAAAAGGAGCGAGGAACGGAACATGCATGTACATAGGAAGGCTTCTGGGTAGTCCCTGAGTGGGGGACGGAAGTGAAAAGAATCCGGGAGGATGCAGGGAAGGACAAAAGCCTAGCCATTTGTGATGTTAGTGATAACTGCCCTTGGATGGATCTCAGGGTCTAGGATGTTTTCAGGGTGGATTAAAGGGCTCTGAAAGATGGGGTTCTCTGCCTGGGCAGGGGGCAGGTGGGCGAAGGCTGGTGCCCAGGTCTGTGTGGGCCATTGTGCCAATGAGCCATTGTCCTGGGGAGGAGGCAGCACTGACTTCACCCTTCCTGATCCACCCAGTAGCAGGATCTCCCTCCCCCATGTGCCTATTTCCCCCCGACCATCTCCTTCCCTCCAGAGCTGCAGCGGGCACCCCACCTAGGCTCAGCCCTCCCCTCACCCCCATCTTATAAGCAAGAGGAAGAGAATATTGGTGGGTAGGGAGGATGAGAAACAAGCTTGACGGAAGAGAGCCATGGAGAGGGA
The DNA here is from genome assembly GCA_026826555.1 of Tolypeutes matacus. Classification (NCBI taxonomy): domain Eukaryota; kingdom Metazoa; phylum Chordata; class Mammalia; order Cingulata; family Chlamyphoridae; genus Tolypeutes; species Tolypeutes matacus. Next base: position 8,012,755 of record JAKSZT010054540.1, read on the forward strand.
TGTGGCTGAGCCCTGCCCATGTCTGTGCCCAGCCTGCCCTCCATGAGACTTTGCAGGGAGCAGAAATTCCCTAACGCCGTGAAGTAGCCGGGGTCCTTCAAGCCTCCACGGGGAGATGTGGGGGATAGGGTCGGACCTCTGGGATCAGTTATGATTCTTTCTTAAAAGAAGGCTATGGGGGGACACATCATTTCCTGGAGCATCAGAGTTGGGTGCAGCTCATTTTGGAGTAGCACAGACTGAGGGCAACTCCAAGTTCAAAATAGACTCAGGATGAAGGAGTGAAGCCTCTTCCTCCTCCATCTCTGTGGACCAGATGACACTAAGCCCTTTCAGGCTCTAATGTTGGGCTGATCATATTTTATAGAAGGAAGAGACCTCTGTGAAGCCTTGTAGAGGGGCTCTGCAAGAAGTTCCTGGGGTGGGAAGGGCTATGCCCTGGGGACTTTTGGGGACCCAAAGTCTAACAGGGAATTCACACATGATAAGTGGAGTCTCTTTGGGGTTTTGTAGCTTCTGATACGTGCAGGCTGGAGGAAAAGGATTGGGTGCTTGGAGGAATAGAAGAGAGGTACAGCTGGTTGGATGTGGGAGTGGAGGAGATGAGGCTGTCAGAATTTTAGAGGAGAGGGCCAGCGTTGTGCTAAACCTTGGGCCATGTGGTGGCCGAAGAGTCACTGGAGATCTTGTCCCAGCTAAAGTGTTGAGCAAAGCATTCTTGAGAAACTCTGGCCAATGATAGAGTCTGAAATATTTTGGGGGATGCCAGAGCCCATTGACAAGTAGGTGCAAACAGGAGGACACAGGAGCAGGAGTAGGGTCCCTGGCACTTGTGTTCTCATACATGAGCAGTCACGTCTGCATTTCTTAGATTGTCTTTTCCAAACCATTGGTTATGCCCTCCCTCCGTTTAAGCCCATTTCCATGTGGCTTGAATAGCAGTTGTCAGATTGCCTGGTCTGAGTCGGAAGTGGGCAGAGCATCAGTTCTCTGGTATACTTGACAACTTTGTCTTCAGATGCTTCATTTTTGCTGATTCTGTCAAGTTCTATAACGGACCTCTGTGGATAATAATTAGTATTGCATATCCAAATGGTATTTGGATGAGTTTACATCATTATCATTGACTTAATTATCCCTCCAGTTATTCCTGCTTCTTTTATTTTTCCTGTTATGATTTTGAAAATTTCTTTGCTTTAAGTAAATCAGTTTAGTCAGGAGGTTGGTAAATTAACTATGTTTATATATTTTGTGAGAATGCAATTTCTTTGGTAAATTTAAGTTATTTTCTTCTCAAATTGCAGTTCCAAGCATTGCTGGAACTATGTTTTTTTTTTTTTAGAAAGAAGCATAAGCTAGAAGATACCTTCTGGTCTTTGTTCTGTGTTTATTTTTGTGGCTTTTGGCAAGCCATGTAATTGGTCTAAGCCTTAGTTTTATTAATAAAATGAGAGTATGATCCATCTGTTCTGCCTCAATATATAGAATTGATTTGGAGAATTATACACAAATGCACACATATGCAACAAAACTGTGCCAAGGTCTGTCATCGCTGAAGTCTTGATTTGACTTTTGGTTAAGTTTTTGTGCCTGAGATGCCTGCTGTTTTCTTCTCCATAAATGATACTGAGGGAAAGCATGCAGATTCCTTAATAGTGATGGGTTATGACATAATCTTCTTTGGGGCTTGGTATTTTCCTATTATGTGCATATCACATACATTCTAACCTTCCATACCTGGCCCCTGCTTTGGTCTTGCCATTGACCACCTGTGCCTTTGTCTTTAGCATCAAGACCAGAACAATTCAACATGAGCTCCAAAAACAAACATCCAACATGACCTCCAAAAGACCAAGCTAGGTTTGGCTCATGCCTGCCTCCAGCTTCATTTCTCGCAGGCCTTCCTGAGCTCTGCCCCATGGTCTTGAATAGGCCACCTTCCTCTGGACATTTGGGCAGGGTTCCTGCAGTTCCTTCTACCTAGAACGCCATCGCCCTCACTCCTCCTACCCACTTCAACTAGGCAATTCTTACTCATCTTTCAGATTTCAGCTCAGTTGTTCCTTAGAGAAGCCCTGAACTGGATTAGGACTTTAAGCTCTCACAGTACCTTGTACTGCTTCTCCAAAACATCCAACACAGGTCATGATTAAAGAGTTATTTGTAGACTATAATCTCCATCAGGCTGGGGCTATCTTTTTGGTCACTATTATATTTCTGATGTCTAGCACACAGTAGGTGCTCAATAAGTATTTGTTGAATGAATGAATGAATGAATGAATGAAAAAATGGGGTTAGTATTTGAAACTTGTTGCTAGTTTGTGTCACTAGAGAGGATGCTGTCCGGACTTGATATTGCCTGATTGCCACCCTTTGTGAAGAACCAGCTCTGGGAACAGAGGCAGCCATGGCTTCTGCACATTGGTCAAAGAGTCTGTTAGCTCAGGGGTAGAGCTTCTTTTCAGGGCAGCCCCCAGCAAAGTCTCTGAGTGGTCAATTTGTCTTGTGGCCCATTGGCTTCTTTTGGGTCTTTGGCCCCTCAGTGCCATCTCTTATATCCTCATAAGCCCATAAGCACCATTTCCCTATGCCCCTCTTCTCTGGCAACCTTTTCTAGCCCTGTCTGCCCTGTCTGCTGAAGGGCTTGTTGTGGCCTCTCCTTTTCCTCAGCTCCTCTTTGGGGTGTCTATGATCTTCTCTGGACTGTGAATTCTGCCCTACCCTGGGTCTTTGCTTCAGCTGTTGGCTTCAACTGCCATCGGAATGTTCCCTCCTTCACATTCTCAGAGGTTGGTGCCCTCGTTCTGCAGCCAGGTTGACCACAAGACCCCAAGGATGGGGTCCAGGCTTCACCTTCTGCGTGGGCTCAGCCTGGGGTAACCACACAGTAATGTGCGGTCATTCGGTTTCTAACCCAATTCTTAACGTTTCCTAGGCAGTTCTGGCTGCATGTGTGACCTCTTCTGCCATGGTTTCACAGTTTCACTGGACTCTTGCCTGTCTTAGCTGAGAAGAAAAGATTTTGTGGGTACTTTGGCAGGCCTAGCTGAGAAAAGTTTGGGGTCAAAGGACATCCTGCCACTTCACTTGGCTCTGCCCCAAAGCAACTCCTGGCTGTGTGCTATAGCTGCTCCCTGTTACAATTGCCCCAAAGCAGCTCCCTCCCCAAGACTGCACCTGCCTCAGCATCTCCATTCTCTAGAGCAGGGGCCAGGCCTTGGAGGTGGAGGCCAGACCATGCTGGTGGTGAGAAGAGAGATTGCAAAGGTGTTGTTTACAGTGGCTCCCTTTGGGGTCAGGAATGTGTTTAGCTTTAAGTAACTTAGTCTCTCAAAAATGTCTGTGTCTTAACCAGCTCCCCTTTGGGTTTCTGTCTGTACTGGGAAAATGGAGACACCCTTTATTGTTTTCTTATGCGTTTAACAAAGCCCTGATGTTTAGTACCTGTGAGCTAGAGGCCCATCCAATCAGAACTGACTTGGGGCCCTGGAATCTCTCTGGCCAGTCCTTACTCTCAGAGCAGGACATAGTTTGTTCTTTCCTCATTCATTCATTTATTTATTTATCCATTCATTCACTTAATATTTTTGAACACCTATGTGCCAGGCAATAGCTAGATATTGGGGATACCAAAAGTGTCAGGCCAGCAGAAAGGGACTCTTTTGCCCATAGAAAGCTCATGGTTTAATGGGGATGCCTGCATGAAGGGAGGAGCTTGTGGAGAGTGTGTGGGTGGAGTGTGGTGTGTGAGATAATGGTGCAAGCTGAGCCAACGAAAAGAGGGCGAGATGCCATGAGAACTTGAAGACTATGTAAAGAATTTTAGTTTTTATCCTAGAATCCTTGGGGGGCAGAGTGGGCATTGAAGAATTTTAAGCAGAGGAGAGAAATGATTACATTTGGGTTTTTACAAGAAGATACTGGCTGCTGTGTGGAGCACAAGATAGAGGACAAGAGTAGAGATTAGTCAGGAGGCCATTGAGTGATGCTGGGAGCTAGGACTGGAGGGGCTTAGGGGGAGAAATGGCTCAAAATGTAAGCTGTTTTGAGGTAAAAGTGATAGGACATGGGGGAGTGGTTTGCGCATGGGGCTGAGGAGTGGTCAGGGATCCACTCCCTGAGAAAGCAAACGCTGGAGGAGGGCTCATCTGAGGGGGGATCTCACAGGCTTAGTTGGAGACTGTTGAGTTGAAGTGCCTTTGAAAGGAGTGGCTATTCAAGCATGGAGCTCATGGGAGAGATCCAATCTGTAGATTGTGGAATCATCTCCTTTATGTAATTACTCCACAGGCATGGATGAGATTGCCAAGGAGAAAGGCTAGAAAAGTGAGGGTGCCTTAGGACTGACCCTTGGGGAATGGAGGATGATCTCTCAAAGGGGACTGAGGAGGAATGGCCACAGAGATAAGAGGGGCACCAGGAAAGTCTGGCATCACTATAACCAAAGAGACAGATTATCTTTGGTTCTCTCCACCACATCCTCCTCTACCCCCCAGAAGATAATTTCATCACAAATGCATCTCCTTCATCGTGAATATGAGGTGTAGGGAGAGGAGTAGCAAACCAGCTAATGGCCAGCACATCACTGCTGATGTCCTCTGGGGTGAGGATGGACACTCTTACAGTCCATGGACTAGAAGGACAAGGAAGGCTCTGGCCATTAGATTTGGGGGCAGCTAGAGGAGCATGGAGCACTGAGTATCAGGCATGGGAGCCCATGGAGGTTTGAGGCCTGGTGGCATATTTTCTCTGCCTATAGGTGTGTGGGCTTTGAGTCAGGGAAGTTAGAAAGAAAGGGGAAGAGGAGGCCAGGGAGCAGGAGATAGGAGAGCTCTTGGGAGATGTTGTGGGGATAAGAAACCTGATTTGGGGAAGAAAAAGAGGAAATGGAAATGTATGAAATTTAAGAAGTGATGGCAAAAATGGGGGTCCAAATAAGCTGAAGAGGGCAGTGGGGGAAGACCAAGGCCAGCTCTGATACTGCCCTCCATATTAATGCTAGTTAATATGGTTAGATTTCAAGGGTCATTGTCCCTCCAAAAACTCCCAGGAGCATGGGAGCCAGTACATTTTCTTGCACAAAGTCCCAACAGCCATAGTCTGTTGGGTCCTGAGCTAGGAAGAAGCTCTCTTTTTCCTGGCATGGTCATGTTTCTTAGAGAAGCAAGAAACAGGATGAGTTTGCCACTGTAAAAGGTAAGAGAACAGTCAGAGGAGGAGAGGATAGAATGAGAGAAACCAGTGAGGATCTGGATGCCCTTGGAGTGACTAGGTCAGGGTTGTCCACAGAACTGTTATTCCCAATGTGGAATGGTTTCCAGAGAGAATTTCTGGAGCCTGGCCCCCATCCTCACCCCCGCCTGCCAACCCCAGCCTTTGTAGAGCTGCCCAAAGCTGCCATGGTTTTCGAGAAAAGGGTCAGTGGGCTGAGAGAAGCTGGGACAGATCAGTGTGAACCACGAGCAAAGACGACCTCAGCAGGTAGAAGCAGCCTGTCAGATCCCCCTCCTTCACTTCCCTGGGCCAATATACTTCTGCTCAGGGGCACGCAGGACCCTCTCTAAAGCACTGGCCCCACATGCTATTTTTCGCTTCCTCCAAATGGAGTCACTTGTGGGAAAGCCTCACCACAAGGAGATGCAGCAGTTCTGCAAAGGGGCAAAATAGAAGCCAGGGCTGCAGGAGAAGGCAGGAAGAGTGGAGGCAAGAGACGGAAAGCACACTTTAAGACTCTCTTTGGGGTGGGATTTCTTATGCACTCTAGAGCAAGACATAGGTGGGGACAAAGACGTAGGTTTTCAGGTGGAAGCAGGAGGCTCACCTTAGGCACCAGAGGAGGCTGTTGTGATCTTAAAGGGATGATTTTGAGGTGATTTGGCCAAAGATGGAAGGCCAGCCCTTAATTTCTCCACTTGTAAAATGAGGGTAATAGAGTAGTCTTTATCTCACAGGGTTGTTGTGAGGATTACATGAGTTAATTTACATATATAGAACAGTTGGGCACATCATAAATGCTAGTTAATATCGTCAGATTTCATGAAGTGCTTGGACTTTGTGGGTATGAACCCCATCATCTCTTGATGTGAACCCATGCTGGTCATAAAGTAGGCTTTCCAAGTTAATGACTGGATAGTGATGATACAATTTGGTTTTAGGGTCAGCTTAGAGAAACTGTTTTCAAGAATGTGTGGAATGAGTGGAAGGGATACTGAATTAGGAGTCAGAAGGCCATAAATATTTATTAGAGTGTCTTCTATATGCTGGGACCAGTGCCAGGGGGCTGGGAGTTCAAAGGCAAACATGATAGAAATGGTGCCTGCACTAATGGAGCTCTTAATGCAGCTGGGGAGACAGAAAAAAATAATCACAAATTATGATTAATGCTATGAAGGAAAAAACACAGTGGGAATCAGAAGGTAGGAGTTACCTACTATAGGTCAAGGAAATCTCTGACTAGATGACATTAGACCCAATGGCAACAGGTGAGGGGTGTGTGGGAGGTGGGGTGAGCATTTTGGGTGGAAAATCATTTCCTGTCCAATTAGTGATCTGAGGCACCTCTGTGAGCATCAGTTTCTACATTTGTAAAATGAGGGTCATTGTACCTACCCAGCCGACCACACAGAACTCATGTGATGATTAAGCAGAATGAAGTATATGAAAGATTTTTGTTAATCATAGATGGATGTAAAAACACAAAATCTACTAGAAAGGAATTTCTGATAATTCTCTCTCACTTTTTATACCAATTAAATTTGGATCACATGTGTAACATTACTGTAACACAGGGACATCTCTTCGGGAGGAGCAGTGGCTAAAAGGTCATGTTGATAAGACATGACCTTGGAGTTGTGAATGGCAGGACAAAGGAGATGGGGTGGTTGAAGAGAGTCAAGGGTGAGTTTGCTAGGCAGGTGATGGCCGAGCCAAATCTTAGAGGATGAGGAGACTCCAGTCTTTTGTAAAGCTGAAAATCCAGAGAACATTTTAGTGTGGGGAAGTTAGTATGCACCAGCATGTTCAGCAGACACCAACCCTTCAAAGGTCTTGATTAATGTTATTTAATCTTTGCCGAGTATCCAGTAACTTACAGAAAACAGAGAGGAAGACATGCTTTCTCTGCATGCTCAGTAATGTGACTTCCATCCAGTAGATGTCTAATACATGTTTATTGTATTAGAATTGAAGGATACTCCAAAGATGAGAGGTGTCCATGGGACAATCCCTCTGGTATGGAGGAGCATGTGGGATCAGGATGAACACTTGTGTGGGTTTTCAAACATGTTGAATTTCACTTGCACAATGAAGCAAGAGAAGAGCTAAAACACGAATCTATGGAAATGCCATCCTCAGGGAAGAAGGCCAGTCTCCCTGTCCTGGACAAGGGGGACATCAGCCACTGCTACATTTTCTTCATTTGGTCTGAAAACTCACGGACTGTGCCTGCTGATATACATGAGGTCACTGCAAACCCTGGTGGCTGCCCAGCCAGTGGCTTGAGCTTCTGAATGGCATTCTCTGTGTGTTATTGTCCTGGTGATTTTGAGAAAATTTCAGGAGAAAGAAGTGCCAAGCCAGTTGAAGAAGTTGCTTCCAGTTGGACATAGCAGGGTGTCATCCTGATGAAGACATTTTCCCAGCTGCACTTACATCTCACAAGAATGGAACAGTGAAGAAGCATTTTAGTGAAGGGGCTCTCAGTGACTTTCAGGTAAGAGGGTGTATTAGTCAGCCAAAGGGGTGCTAATGTGAAATACCAAAAATGGGTTGGTCTTTATAAAGGGTATTTATTTGGGGTAGAAGTCCACAGATACCAGGCCATAAAGCGTTAAGTTTCTTCTCTCACCAAAGTCCATTGTCACGTGTTGGAGCAAGACAGCTGCCGACGTTTGCCAGGGTTCAGGCTTCTTGGGTTCCTCTCTTCCCGGGGCTGCGTTTCTGTCTCCGGGCTTAGCTCCTTTGGTTCCTTCACAAGGTCAGCTGTAGCCTATCAGGTGAACGGCTCACTTTTCTTCTCCTGGGGCCTTCTCTCCAATATCAAAACTGCTTCTCAAACACTGCTTCAACTGTCCTTTGCCTTGCCTTTTATATTCAATTCCCCCACCCACCAAGGGGTGGGGCTCAACGCCTTACTGACATGGCCCAGTCAACGCTCTAATCATAACTTAATCATGCCCAGATTAGCAGACCAGTTTACAAGCATGATCCAATTATATTTTTGGAATTCATAATTACATCAAATTCCCCAACGATTACAGAGTGCAAAAGATGGGCCTCCCTCAAGGGAAGGGACAGGAAGATGGAGGGTCTGTTTCATGTAGGACGAGAGAATGATGTCTTTCCCCGATGTCTTTGAGGCCCATGTTTCAGGACAATTTCAAAAGGGTCCATGGAAAACACCTTCTCCAGCTAAGTGAGCCTTTGACTTTGGAAACTGTAAATCCTAATTTTTATGAATGACTGTTCCTATCCCCCACATCTTGTAAGGGAAGAGGAAAGACAAAAGAAGGCATTTGGGATAGGAAAGTGTGGAAGAGAGCTGGGGGAATTAGTGACTCTGAACAGAGAGGGGAGGCGTTGAAATAAGAGGAGACAAGCGTCTTGTGAAACAGATTCATAAAGTCATGAGGAAGGAAGACACATTTATTCAGTATTAGTTGAAATGATTTGCATTTAAAAAGGCAATCCTGAGGATGCTCAGGGATTAATGAATGAGCTTATCTGTGCCTCTGGCAGAGGAGAAGTGAAGTCTGGAAGCCAGGCAGGAGATGCTTGTGGGTTTTTGGGGCCCAGACATGGAGGGACCAGCTATTTCCTGGTTTTCAGGTCCCTCCTTTCCCATGGACAGCCTCAGCTTTGACGCAGGCCCAGACGGCACTTTTGGGCAAAACCAAGAATGCGAAACACCTCCAGGACCGCCGTCTGTTGGTGGCCAGTATCTCGACTCACCTGGAAATGCTGTTCGTGGAGAGTGATGATGGGGGAACACACCAGACCTGGACGTCTTGACAACCTCCTCTTGTGAAGCGGTCAGTCCTCCCCAAATGAATTGCTACGTTTAACACAACTCCAATCACAATTACAGTGAGGTTATTTTTTTTGAACTTGTATAGACGTTCTACAATTTATCTGACAGAATAAAAAGTGGAAATAGCCCATAGAAAAGAAAATTAAATAAGTGGACAGTAGCTTGTGCGGTTGGATTTTAATGCCTATTTTAAATCTTATAATTTAAACAGTATGAGACTGGTGGCTAAATAAGTCAATGGCAAAGAAAGAAAACCCAGATGCAGGTTAATTTTTGCCTTACGTAGGTGTTTCCATGTAGAACTTTGAGTAACTGAAGAGCTGCATCACTGTTCAGAGGACAATGGTCAGGAAGTCAAGACAAGTGTCTCCATTAATTGCCACCATAGTGCAAAGGCTGGGATGAGGGAGTCACCAGTAAGGAGCAGCGTTGACCTTTCTCACCCGTTAGCTTGTCCATGGCTTCATGACCTGCCATGTTGTACTCAACTGTTTGGCAAGTTTCCTTTTGGTGTCTAACACTTCTTTTTACTGCTGGAACCCTGTCAGGATAAGTTTGCTTATGTTTAATAGTTGTGTTTCTCTTGATTTTCTTTAAAGGCATGACGAAAAGTCAAAGGAGTTTGTAAAGCCCGAGACGTGCAGCAGCGCTGGGGAAGCCGATGCGACGTCTCCAACTTCACGCTCATCTAAGGCAAATGGCCTTCCTGTTTTCTGGAATTGATCCTTTCTTCCTCCCGCCACCGACATGGTCACTCTGTAGATTAAGAATGCAAACCTTTACCCCTGAGTATGTGGAGCAGGGCCTGTGTAAGTGATTTTTACCTAATAAATGTGGTGTTTCAAATCAGCAAGTAAAGTATAAATCATTCAATAATTGATAGTGAAATCACCCGATCATTTCCTTTTTTTCAGGGAATAGTGTTTCAGGGCTGACTTGGTAGCAGGCCAAGCACTGTTCTGGGTGCTAAAATTCAGCATGTGAACAAAATAAATGGAGCCCTTACTGTCCCAGGGAGCAGGGAGCTCCTTGGGAAGGGAAGGGACACACAATAAACAATGAACCAACTGCTATATAACTTGATAGGTGGCTAGTGAAAAAGGAAGACAAATCTGGCAAGGATGACAGGAGGCTGCTGGGTGGGGGTGGGCAGGCGATGGTCAAGGTCAAATCCTTGGATAAGGTGGGTAGAAGGGCGGGCCTACGCCCAAGGGCTGTGTGGGAAGAACATTCTAGGCATAGGCTCCGAGAGAGGACCATTAGTTACACCTCCACTTCATCTATTTATTTATTTATTTTTATTTATTTATATATTTTTTAAGATTTTATTTATTTATTCATTTATCCCCCCCTTGCTGCTTGTGCTCGCTAGGTCAGCTAACCACGCCGTGCAGGCGGGCCTGCCCTCACCAGGAGGACCCAGGAACCGAACCCGGGGCCTCCCATATGGTAAACGGGAGCCCTACTGATTGAGCCACAGCCGCTTCCCTCATCTATTTAATATATAGCAAAATTACCGTCAGTAATCAGGTAATAATCATTTTCTTCATTCATTTTTTACTTTTAAAGCAATTTTTAAAAAGTATGTGTTTCAATTTTAAAGATGTTATTTAAACATTCAGCAAAATATTACAGAATGAACTTACTGCATAGTTTTGCAGTTATTAAAAAAGACAACTTGTAGATAACACTTTAAATTTTAAACATAAATTACTCTAAGTGGTCACAATGAATGATAGAATTGAAGTAACTCAAGTTCCAACTCTGACTTTACAATTATTATGCTTTGACTTTAAAGTCATTGTGTATTTTGAATCTACTGTTTAAACTGTTATAATTAGGACTATGCAGTGCCACAAGGCTTGGAGACAAGAACGAACCCAAAGCAAGCTCAGGTGATTCTGAACGATTATGCACTAAACTCTTGAAAGAACCATAACTGTCAAGGAGCACCCGTATAACTGAACATTCTCTGATTAATTTCCATGCAAAATACAATAGTTATTAGAGGAGAAGAAATAAAAATGTACCAATATGAGGCTTACATATATTATTAAAACTCAACAGTAACCTCACAGTTGCTTAGTACATGGACCAATGAAATACTTTTTTTGCACGTGGAAGAACTATATCAATGACATTAAGATTGGCAGCATATGGTGATAATAAAAAGCAGACCAATGTTTAAAAATTGTACCGACAATGCCCACCCTTCATGCCTGACCTAGGCAGATTATTCTCACTGTCCTGTCCTTGGCAGACTACTGAGCAAATACAAATGACCTTCCTGGGCAGGAGACTGATAGCTTCTCCTGGTTGAAGGAAAAAGAGGCCAGTGGCCAGCTGAGCCAACAAGATTTGCTGACGGACTGGATGGGAGGAGTGTAAGAGTGAATGATGACTAGGTTTTCAGTGTGAACAACCAGAACGAAGCTGCCACCTGCTGAGATGGAGAAGAATGGGGGAGGAGCAGGGCTTTGGGCAGGGAATTGAGAGTTTGGCTTCAGCACGTTAGATATAGGATGTGTATTAGTCATCCATGTGCAGATACCAAATTGCCAGTGACATAGAAGAGCCCGGCATTCAGGGGAGGTCACAGTTGAAGATTTAAATATAGGAAGTATTAGCAAATGGGGGTGCCAAAGCCATGGGACTGGCGAAGAAGACGTGGGTAGTGGAGTAGATAAGGGAAAACATGAGGGCATGGCGGCTTGGGGGATCACCTGTTTAGAGGTCAGGGAGAGGAGGGGGAACCAGCATAGCAGATGGACAAGGAACAGCTGGTGGGTGGGGTGGGGGGGGCACGACAAGGGAGAGTTGGGTCCTGGAGGCCAAATGAAGACATTTTCAAGGAGAAGGAATGCTCTACTGTGACAAATGTTGCAGGACATTGGAATGAGATGAGGACTGAGAAATGGCCGTTGGATTTGGCAACGTGGTGGTCTTTGGTAATACTGACAATTTTGTTGAAGTGTGGGGTTGAAAGTCTAACTGCAGTGAGTTCATGAAAGCATAGCAGTGGAGAGGAGAAGAGATAATATGACTCAAGGATATTTTATATGAAAGGAAGAAGAGGAGTAGGTTTGTAGCTGGAGGGAGATGTGTAGTTCAGAAGGGTTGTTTTGATGGTGGTGGGATGTGTGGATGTTGTGAGTGTGAGTGAAGTGAAATGCATTATACTCTGTTTATTTTCTGTTGGGGTTAATCCATCCAAGATGGGAAAAATGACAATGTAGGATTGAGAGGGAGGATGGAGTGGCTGAGGACCGGGCGGGCGTGTTGGTGGATTTGGCAGTGGGGGGTTATGGAGGCCCTCTTTCTATTGTTACTCTTTGTTCATAAGATAAAATGACATCAACCAAAAATGAGGTAGAGCTGATCTATTGGTGGCTTGTAGCTAGAAGAGGAGAGCTGAGAAGGACTGGACTGTGCTCTGGAGGATCCTTGAGACCCTCCCAGGGGTCACAAAATCAAAACTATTTGCACAATAATAGTAAGACATTCTCTGCCTGCTTCCCTCTAAAGCTCTCAGTTGTACAGAGTAGAGTTTTCCAGAGGCCGATTGCCGAGTGGTGGTGTTCATTGCTCTGATAACTAATGGAATGTGAGTTTTTGAATTCTTATGTTTTAACAATTTGTTTCAGTTTCAAACTCAGTAAATATCAGATACATCCCACGTTAAAAAAAAGGCTCTGTGGATCTTCAATCATTTTTATCATTTTATCATTATCGTTTAATCATTTTTAAGAGTTAAATAGGTACTGTTCTAGACACCAGAGACAAAAAGGGAAGGGATTGCAGGGATGGGCCAACGTCCTACCACATGATTTTGGTCATAAGTAAAAAGCAAGATTAGTAAGTATAGTTTTGTGTTTTTCTCTAACCAAGTTCTGTTGCTTGACAGAAGCCATAAAATAGATGGGGAATTGGATCTAACCGGGCTTGGAGTTTTATCAGTTAGTATGCTGGAGAGAGGAGGGAGGAAAAAGGAAAACAGAGCTGACTTGCCCTCAGGGTCAGATTCATCTCTTTCATGACCCTCCAAACTCCCTGTTCTCTTCTTGGACCACGACCTACTTTCTGGGTTGCTGCAGAGCTCCATATATTGCATTTATCTTATTTTAATCTAATCATCAAGTGAAAAATATCTTTTCCATTTAGGTAAGCAGTTATTTTCCTAGAAAATATCCCATTCAAGTTTTAAAACAAAGATTTTAAAACAAATCTTTGTACTTGTGGTTACTGTTTCTCATCCCTTGTACTTTTTCACCTATTTAGAATTACCAAAGGTTTATTTTGCTTTTTCCTTTTAAGAGATGAGTCATAGATTTATCCGTTCTACAAGTTTTTGCTTCTAGATTGTTAATTTGTAGTTATTATGAATTTCATTATTTCTTGCTTTCATAGGTGAACGTGCTTATTCTCTTTTTAATTTCTTCAGCTAAATGCTTTTTTCCCTTATTCCTGCTTCATAATAAAAGTTTTTTAGGCTAAGAATTTTCTACTGAGTAGACTGTACCCCTCTCTCCTATAAGCCCTATACAAAGTGTTGTCTCCTTGGTCATTTGTTTATTTTTTAAATAGCTTATCATTTTGCTTTCTATTTCCTGCTTGATCTGAAAGTCACTTAGTCACTTGTTCTTGAATTTCTAGGAAATCGGATTTTAAAATTTGAATTAACATTTATTTCAAGTCCTTTGGCATTATGATCAGTAAATATGACCTATTTCATTTCTTCTTTTTGGAATATATCAAAAGTTTTTTTGTGTCCAAATATATGATCAACTTTGCAATATTTACTGGATGCCAAAAATATATATTCACTATCAGATAATGTCAAGATGAATCTTAATATTTGGTTTTTAATTTTGATTTTGTCTAGAATTGTGCTGGGAACTTTTGATATGTATGTTTAGGAATTTTTTTTCCATTTGTGAAATTTTTTGTTGATTCTGTGGTTGTCTTTACATTTTTAAAATTATTGATTAAATCACCATTAACTTCTTCTTGTTTCTTTTTCCAAAATACTAATGCTTCTTAAATTAGAACTTTGATCACTCTCCTCTAGAGCTATTAGATTAAGCAACAGGCACTCCTGCATTCAAACTCTGCCTGCCTGTGAGCAAGTTATAGTTAATGCCACCTTCTAAGCCATAAATGCCTCATCTGAAAAATAGGAATAATAATAATAGCTAATGCATAGGATTTATATGAGAATTAAATAAGTTAACAACGAATGTAAAGTGCCAAGAACTTAGCAAATGATATATTTTTTTATTACATGCTTTTAATCTTTCACATTTCCTCCACATTCTCCTCCATCAACAACGATTATCTGTAGAGTCAGTTCTGTCTTCTATTAAATTAGACATTAAATTTGCAATTGCCTTTTTAAAATATATTTTTTAAAGATTTATTTATTTACTTTATCCATTTTAACCCCCCCCCTTCCCCATTTGCTGTTTTGTGTCCATTCGCTGGGCAATTCTCTGTGTCTGTCTCCTGCCATCTCTTCTCATCCTTCTCCTCCAGTCTTCACCAGGATTTGATCCTGGAAACCTCTGATGTAGGAGAGAGGTGTCCTGACACCTGCGCCACCTCGGTTCCTGGCTTTCAGAGCTTTCGAAGAATCTCGTCTTGTCTCTCCCCTGCGTCTCTCTTGCTGTTATGTCATCTTGCTGCATGGCTCCTGGGGCCTGGTGGCTCACAGGCACACAGAGCCTGGCAGCCCATGCACCTTCTATATATCTATTTTTTATTTTACTGGGAGGTCCCGGGGATCGAACCCAGGTCCCTCCATATGGCAGACGGACGCCCAACCATTTAAGCCACATCCGTCCCCCGAAAATTGCCTTTTTATTTACTTGCAATTTGTTTTTTTCCTCACCCATCTCCCTTTTAATTTAATTTTATTCTGAACTTTTAATCTGGGCATGTTCCCACCTTATTCTCTCCATGCTCTCATGTCACAGAGACAAATCTCTATCTTGCTGTTTACTAAACAGGTTTTTATTTTAAAAAAAGATTTATCTATTTATTTACTTTTATCCATTTTTCTCCCCCCTCCCCCATTTTTGCTGTTTTGTATACATTTGCTGGACAATTCTCTGTGTCTCTTTCCTGCCCTCTCTTCTCAAACTTTTCCTCCTGTCTTCACTGGGATTCAATTCCGGGAACCTCCTATGTGGGAGAGAGGTGTTCTGCCACCTGTGCCACCTTGGTTCCTGTTTTTTTTTTTTCCGGCGCATCTCGGCTTGGCTCTCCCTTGTGTCACTCTCCTGTTACGTCATCATCTTGCGTCATCATCTTGCTGGGGGTTGGCCCGCTCGCAGGGCCTGGCTGTCCACACGACTTCTATATTTTTCTTTTATTTTGCCGGGAGGTCCTGGGGATCGAACCCAGGTCCCTCCATATGGGAGACGGACACCCAACCATTTAAGCCACATCCGCCCCCACTAAACAGTTTGCTCAAGCTCTTTTCTGATTCTTACAGGTCATTTTTAGGACTATCCTCATTTTCTGAATCCTTAAGATTATGTCCCCTTTCCCGTGTTGGGCAGTGTTTACACAGATCTAATATTTGTGTGTGTGTGTGTATGCCTTCCCCCCACCCCCACGCCCAGCAACTGTGTTTAGGCTCAGAATTTGCCAACATACAGTGTGTGGATTTTCCTTGATTCTACTTACTTTTTCCTGGATGCTGTTCAAATTCCTTTCTCATGTCAATAGAGAAAGTGAAGTGAAGTTGGGTGGCGCCCAGCTTACTTCTTAGTTTGTAGTAGGTTCTTTGATACTGCTGTAACATCTTCCCCCAAGACTTTTATTTCTAGTGCTCTAATTAGAAGGAATGAATGAAGAACTACCTTCTTCATCATAAGTCGCTACTTGAGTTTTTGTTTGTTTGTTTCTGTAGCTCCTAGAGAATTTTACTGCTGGGGAATCTACTTTCATGTAATATCGTTGGGTCTCTCTCCGCTCTCTGGTCTCTTGCCACAGGAGTAATGGAGTTAGAAGACCTCTGTGGTTGCTTCAAGGGCATCAGCCATGCAGTAGACAGACAGCTGTCCTGTATTGTTTGGATGGACCCTGAGCCTCTCGTTGGGTGACACCCCAGGGCGTGTGGGATAATGTTGCTCCTACTTTCTTAAAAAAGGTGAAGGTTTTTGCTATGTTAACAGGAATTTCTAAATGCCACTCATTTTGCCAATATATTGTTCATCGACCATAGTTTGCATGTATTTGTGTGTTTAACTTTACCTGTTTGGGAATTTAGTAGGAAAACAGGAGAGTACGCTTTTGCCAATTTAAAAAGAAGCCCCAGGGCTCTTAATAAAACTATTTTCTCAAATCATGATTGCTGTCAATGTCAATGAGTCTGCTGGGGTCAGGAAGTGGGGGAAGCCAGAAGGGGTAGGGATAGGGAGCACATTTCAGTCTCTTTATAGCAATACAATTGACAGATAAAATAGCACCAAGGAATGTCACTAAACCAGCCAGCTCACTGGAGAAAAGGACGACTCCAATCCAGTGATCCCCTTCATGGATGGCCTTTCCCATGGGTGATGACTGAGATTTTAAGGCAATCTGTACCTTGAGTCTACTGTGGTTGCTTAATTTCTCTAATGCCCAATTATTGTTGTTTTTTAAACAAGGGTTTGTAAAGTTGAAAGTTAAGGTTGTATGATTTGGGATAAGCCAGCCGGACGGACAGAATATACCTCTATCTCTAGGTAGATCCTTGAGTTACCAGACGTGTATACACCTCAGGTTTCATGGGTCTCTGACCAAAGGGTATGGAGAAAACCCAGACTATTTAAAAAATGTGTTTTCTCTAGAAAAATGTGTTTATAAAACATTCCTAAGGAT
Source organism: Tolypeutes matacus (assembly GCA_026826555.1). Classification (NCBI taxonomy): domain Eukaryota; kingdom Metazoa; phylum Chordata; class Mammalia; order Cingulata; family Chlamyphoridae; genus Tolypeutes; species Tolypeutes matacus. Next base: position 8,029,649 of record JAKSZT010054540.1, read on the forward strand.
GGCATGAGAAGACTCTGGTCGCCAACAGGGCAATCCTGTTCCAGGGCCTTAGACAGAGCTGCAGTATGAAGTCAGCCTTAACTTCCTGCCCAGCCCAAAGAGTGCACAGTTTTTTTCTGGCAGTCTTAGGGGAACCAGTCTGGTTTAGTGTCTTTAATTTTATCAGTCCTCTAATCTATTGGGTGATAGAAAAAGCACTAACTTGGGTTTTGCTTTACTTACTTTTTAAAGAAACCCTAAGTTAAATTCCACCTGGAGCTACACAGGGAAGGGAAGAGGCCTCTGATAAGCATGGCCAGAAAGAGGTTTCCCTGCTTTGCTTTTTTTAATACATTTTTTCACTTTCTCCCAGCATCTAGGACTCCGAAGACATAATCATATAAATGAAAGGAAGTTTGAAGACTAGAGATCGCTTCAGAATATCCAAGTATTCAGATTAAACAGAGCAATAAGATGGACATGATGTAGAGCTTCCAACCCCAAAGAATTCTGAAGGAGATTCTGGAGCTCACAGTCTCTCTTTTAGATGTCCTCTTATCTTTCTCTTTCAACTCCTTGCCAGCACTCATTGTATCTCACCACACAACTAAAGAAACAAAAAGAAAATGAAAGTATTTGGGATCAGAATGGTTGATCTCATTTGGGCAGGGATCATTGACACCATCTCATACAATAACCTGCTTTTCACAGACTAATCTGAGGCCTAGCTAGCCTCAGAACACAGTGATCAAAACTGGCCTGAAAGAAAATGCGTAGGAAATGTGCCTTGTGGCAAAGAACAACAATATATATATATTTTCATGGATGGGGCTATGATCAGAAGTCTCTGGACCTTTAAAAGCCATTGTATTTCAGAAAAGAGGTTATGGAATAGAGAAGAGTTAAAAATATAACTGGAGTCCTTGTTTCGTCTGTGGTTGAGTTCCCTCAGCTGGGCCTGAGACTGTGTGTCATGGCGTTTCTGTTAATCTTGGGGTCCGCAAAACTGCATTCCATCACAGGTTAGGTCACAGACCTCCAGAAGCCCAGGTAACCATCAGACAATGCCGGCTGCGTTTGACCAGTGTGATCATGAATGCTCTTTGTGGAAGAGGCCACTTATGAGGTGATTTGGGAGGAAAGTCCCACTGAAAAGAAGGTCAGTTGGCAATGAAGCTGGACCCCCAACTCTCACCATGAGAGACTCATAAAACACCTAAGGGCCTATTTCATGGAGAATGTGAGAGTTCCAGAGGAAGGATTGCCTCACAGTTTTGTAAATATGAAGGCAAGGGGTCAATGGTCTGTAAGAATGGAAGCTGGGCAAGCAGAAAGGACAATTTAATCGAGTGGACCCAGAAACGTGGAATGAAGGCAAGGAGGCTTCGATGGGGGCTCTTTGGGGCCATTGTATTGAGAAGTTGGGGTTTCTCAGAACAGGTTTAGTGACACTTTTAAGTGACCTGCCTGTCAGTCTGAGCTTCAAACACTTTGCTCTCAAGTGAACTGTGAGAAGGGTCCTCCCTTCAACTGACTTCCTGACTTGGCCTAAGAGTTTTAAAAGGGAATGCCTCATTTCCAGTTGAGGCATGAAGACAATAAGCTCTACAACAAAGACACCACCATGAAGAAAACTTGAAGTGGCTCATCTATAACTGGTTAGACGGCTCTTCAACCTCTTGTCTACAGCAAGGGTGAAAATGGGTCACCAGAGAGGAGAGTTTGTAGGAATTTTTTTTTTTTTTGAGAGGATTTTCTTTGAAAGGAATTTTGCTATGAACCCTTTACTTCCTCACATGGAGTAAGGGATATGTGGGTGTTCTTCCTTCACTTGAAGTCAACAAAATGACTTAGAAAGCTTTGTCTATGCCTCTTTCAGTAAGGGTGCAATGGGCTAGTGGCTGACTCTTGCCTGAGTAATCTAAAGGGTAAGAAGTGAGCTGGCCGGCTGAGCGGCTGCTTTGCATGAACAGCACTCTCAGAGTGTGTTGGGACAAAGAAAGGGCTTCTCTGGGTCAGAGGTGGGCTGCATGTATAACCAAATGTGAGATTATCTGAGGCTTTGCTCAAAAGGTCCCACTGTGAAGGCAAATAGAACACAATGGAGAGAAGATGAAGGCATTGCTGGACTCCTGGGGGCTGCAGGAGGAGTGAGTGGTCATCTGGAAAAGAGATGCATATGAATACATCAAAGAAAATGAGAGACCCCAGGTGATGACTCAGAGATGGCTTCTAAAGGACCATGAAAATGCCCCATTAGAGAAAGCATTAGATGTAAACTTCTGTCATCTCACAACATGAGGCCAACTTTTGACAGTCCCAGATAAGTAAGAACTCCCCTTTTTTCCTTCCTTCTCCCTCTCCATCCAAAGAACCCTATCGTAAGCAGAGCTGTTTCCATATGCATGCGGGGAGAGGAATAAGAACACACAACGGGTTTTGAACTGCTGCTTCTCCTTCACAGCAGGCCCAGGATAGAGGTGATAAGGAACAAGTGTTAATATGAATGAAGACAGAAATTTAAATTATTACATGAACCAACGTTTTAATTTCTCAAAAGAGATAATTTTGTGACAAGGTGACCACAGAATTCTGCTCCTTAAGAATGACCACAAAAGTCATGGGACTGCTGACTTTTATTCTTGAAACAGTAAAAGCTGACCCCCTCATGAAAGGACAGTGAAAGAACAAAATACAGTTACTTTGTGAATGAGTCCAATTTCAATTCTTGCCAAATTAATGTATGCATTTTAGTGACATCTCAGGATCTTCGTAACGGTTTGTGAACTTAAAAAACAAATTGCAAAGTTCAACTAAGAAAGAAAAATTACTGAAAAGAATAAATAGGTTGTAGCTTACCCTTCTAGAGAGAAACATTCTAAATATTTACAGTGACCAAAACACTGCAATGTCATACTATTGCAAGACTCCAAAGATGAATGAGTGAAGCAATATAGATAGTACAGAAACAGATAAAGGTCTATATGAGAATTAAGTGTATAAGCATAAGAACAAAATCCAGAATGAGATTATTCAATATATAGTGCCAAACTATATAAAAAATATAAATTTGGATCTTTCATATAACAAAATAAATTCCAAAAGGATTAAATAGTTAAGTGTAAATAATGTAGCTATGAAATGTAGCCAAATTAAGAACAGGGTGACATTTGGGTTTCTGCCAGTATGATGAGCTAGGCACCTGGGCTGACTGTCCCAATGAGAGTAGCCAGAAAGTTGATAAAATATATTTTAAAAATATTCCTAAATACATAAATGATGTGGTAAGAAATTAAGATTAAGGTAAAAATGAAGGTGGGATCTCTGAGAAGTAAGTAGAACACATTATTTGGCTTTTGACTTTCAAGTGCTTGCAAGCATGGTCTCAGTGTCTTGGGATAGAATTCAAAGCCCAAAGTCCATGCATGTGGGGAAGTTAAAAGGAGAAAACCCCGCAAATCTGGGACTCTAAAGTTTTAACCACATTATTTTATAGGTGAGCTAAAAATAAAACCCATCCCCATTCCAACAGGGGACTGTGAAGGTAATGTCTGGACTTAAAATTTGGGGTTAGATTGAGAAGGTGGGAATATCTCCTGAAAAAATTGTAATGAATTATCCTCTGTTATTGGCTTGCAGCCCCCAAACCTGTCACCTGGGAAGTCCACAACAATATCAATCTGAGAATTTATTAAACAGTGCTTGTGGACAAGTAGGTCCCCAGATATTGGGCAGAAGCACACACAACTTCCAGCTGGAAGACTTTATCCTCCGTTACAAAGAATTAAAGTTCCAGATAAAAATGAGTATCTCAGAGCCAAACCAATTTACAAAACACACAAGGAAATAAGCTACCTTGACTGGAAGCCCACAGACACAGAGAAAACTCAGATTCTTGAAGACTTCAGCTGTTGAAATAACTGGGTACAGAAAAAAAACTTGTTAAATAAGTTTCAAAATATAAAAGTACAGTCTGAATCTAAGTGAAGAGCAAACATTTGCATATATATATATGTATATGTATGTATATATATATATATATATATACAAACCAAAAACCAAAGGGATATCTTATAAACTAAAAATAATCAAAATTTAAAACTCAATTTTTAGATATATCTGCCTCCACTCAAGATTGGGTAACAGAGACCAGATTTTTATACTCTTGCCTAGATCTAGAAAACCAGGCAAAACATATGAAATGAGTTTTCAGACATTGGACAGTAGGCAGATAAAGACTGTGACCCCAGAGACAATGGTAAAAAACAGGGTGAGGCAAATGATTGTACCAGCTTCCATCTTGGAGGAGATTTCCAGGCTTTGCCTTAAGGAGGAGGAAATCATATTACCCCAGTGGTTTTTTAATTTTTAATTTTAGTTTTTATTTTTAAAGGACCTTTAGATTACATAAATGTTACATCGAAAATATAGGGGATTCCCACATATTCCCCCACTTTCCCACATTAACAACATCCTTCATTAGTGTGGTACATTTGTTACAATTGATGAACACATATTGAAGCATTGCTACTAACCAAGGTCTATAGTTTACATTATGTTTTACACTTTGCACCACACAATTTTATAGGTTTTGACAAAATCTGTAATGGCTGGTATCCATCATTGTAATATCATACAGAATGATTCCAATGTCTCCAAAATGCTCCATGTCACACCTATTGTTCCCTCTCGCTCCCCTCAGAACCTCTGGTGACCACTGTCTTTATATCAATACTACAAATTCTCCCATTATTTGAATAATAAGTCTACTTTAGCCCATAGTTGGATTCCAACCTTATGCTTGTTCGTTCCCCTATCTTGAGGATTTTGGGATGGTGATGTCTAACTCTGCTTCCGAATGACAAGGGTCTTAGATCCCATGGGGCCTAGCAGTTTTAATGAGTTGAGGAGGCAGAGGTCAGATTTTGAGGAGACCAATATGCCTAGCATCTGTAAGGCAGAACACAAGAGAGGAAGAACCTATAGAAAGAGCTCTAGATAGGAAACTGCAGAAAAATCCCCAGGTCTCAACAGAGATAGGAAAAATTTGATTCCCCCAATCAGAGAAGAAAGATACTGCATAAAACATGAGACATGAGATAGAATCCTCAAAAGACTTTCATAATGGGGCTAAATTAGCTCTAGAATAAAGGCTGTTCTGAACCGTGCCTAACAAAACCTTAAAGCAAGACTTGAAAAGTTCTAACGGATTCCAAGTAACCTGTGAGCCAGAATAAAATCCCACACTATTTAAAGAAAAGAAAATCCAGCAACCAACAATTTAAATTTAACGTCTGCCACCCAATAAAAAATTACTGGGTAGATAAGAAGCAGGAGAATATGAACCATTAACCAAGAGAAAAATCATTGAATAGTAACCCATTCCAAAACGACAGAAATGGTAGAAGTAACAGGCAAGGATATTAAAAACAGCTATTATAAATATACTCTATATATTCAAGAAGGTAGAGGAAGACATGAGCATGGTAAGGAAAGAAATGGAAGAGAATGAAAGAATCACATAAAATTTTTAAAAATGAAAAAATATAATATACCAAAGGAAAAATAATATGCTGGATAAGGATTAACAGAAGGTTAGACAGTGAACAAGAAAAGAACAGTAAACATGAATATATAGCAATGGAAACTATCCATGATGAAGCACACACAGGTGGGAAAAAAAGAATTAATGGCATATGAGAAAATACTAAGCAATTTACAATATGTGTAATTGGAATCCCAGAAAGAGAAGACAGGAGGTGGTCATAAAATACTTGGTGAAATAATGGAAGAAAAATTTCCAAATTTGATTAGAACTATAAACCCAAAGACCTACGTGGTTGGTTTAACAGTCGGAAAGCATTGTAATTCACCATATTAACAGACAAAAAAAAAAAAAAGGTCACTTCATTAGATACCAAAAAAACCCCATATTTGATAAAATTCAATATTTATCCATGATAAAAGCTCTCAGCAAACTAGTAATAGATGGGAACAATCTCAATTGGATAAAAGACTATCTATCTATCTATCTATCTATCTATCTATCTATCTATCTATCTA